>JAIPRK010001547.1:0-57634 GCA_025469195.1 Chaitophorus viminalis
AATATAATATAATATAATATATATAATATATATATATATATATATATATATATTTAACAATATATATTTCATTATTTTATTTTAGATTCTGAACGGAGTGATGGAATCTATTGATTTTACAATGATGTGTGTTTTTTTAGATTCTGTACGGAGTGATGGAATCTATTGGTTTTACAATGATGTGTGTTTTTTTTTTATTTATTTTTTTTTGTGTCTGAGGACACGATTTTTGGTAGTAAAAATACTTCGGTTTTCTTAAACAGCAACTTTTCTGAAAGAAAAGTGAATCTAGATGGTACTAGGGCAAGTCAAAAATCCAACTTTTTCAATACTTTTTTAAAAAATCAAAAAGCAATAAAAAAATTACGAAAAAACAGGAAATTTAACGCAAAATCACGTTTTTACAAAATACATTTTTTTTAAATGCTCTAACTCAAAAACAAAAATCCACAACAACTTGAAATTTTCACCAAATCTTTATATTGGCGTTTTTCCATACATGGTTAAGTTTTCAAAGTATTTTGACATATTTTGACTTATTTATAGACAATTTAAATTTTCGATTTTTGTAAAAAAATTTTTTAAAACATCTATAAAATTTAATTGGCTGACCGAAAACTCTTGAAAATTTAATACAAGGTTTATAATAAATTAAAATTATCGTCACTAAAAAATATCGAAGATCGTCTCCCTCAAATTTTTTTTATAAGTCCATAAAGCTCAAATTTGTATAAAATGTGTCAAAATCACGATAATTTGCAATTTATTTTGAAGATAAAAATTCATAAAATTTATTCTGTTCATACTTAAGGTTCAAAATTTTAACACTAGGTTATCCATAAGCTACTCTTCAAAAATCGTTAAAAAAATTTCTACCGGACCAAAAGGAAAAAATTTTATGACTGTTTGAAATTTAAATGTTTACGAAATTGCATAAAATAGTGATTTATCTTGAAACGATTTAAAATATCTGTTATAATTCAAAAAGTATAAGTCGCAGAAACTTGAAATTTTCACCAGTTCTTAAGATACGCATTTTCTTTATATCATATTTTTTTCAAAATATTATATTGATTTTTAAGCCATTTATAGGTATTTAAAATATTCGATTTTTTTTAATTTTTTTTTTTTATAATTGTTGATAAAAAAAATTTGACTTATACAAAATAATTGAAAATTCAATAAAAGATTTCACAGAAGAAGTTATTATTGTCATTCAAAAATTATTAAAATTCATAAGCACAATTTTTTTATAAGCATTTGAAAAGCGAATATTGACATAAAATTACATGTAAAATATAATATAATGTATAATATTCTAGACTGACAAATGATATCGGTTTTTGAAATTTGTTCTAACTCAAAAACGAAAAACCATAACAACTTAAAATTTTCACCAAATCTTTATATTGGCATTTTCTATACACACTTAAGTTTTCAAAGTATTTTGACATATTTTGACTTATTTATGGACAATTTAAATTTTTGATTTTTGTAAAAAAAATTTTTTTAAACATCTATGAAATTTAATTGGCTTGCTAAAAACTCTTGAAAATTGAATACATGGTTTATAATAAGTTTAACTTTTCGTAACTAAAAAATATTGGAGATCGTTTTACTCAATTTTTTTTTTTTTATAATCCCATAAAGCTCAAATTTGTATAAAATTTGTCAAAATCACGATAATTTGCAAGTTATTTTGTAGATAAAAATTCATTAAATTTATTCTGTTTATACTTAAGGTTCAATATATTAACACTAGGTTGTCCATAAGCTAATCTTCAAAAATATATAAAAAAATTTCTACTGGACAGAAAAGAAATATATATAAATACTATATTATTATATACACATTTTAGACAATCATATTAACTCCGTTCAGAATCGTTACTCGTATACAATGATATCATTGTATCATCTATCATTTCATTCAAATTTAACAAATCCATTGTAATTATGACCTATCCTATAAACGAGGTGCACTCCCCCCCCAACTGTACAGCAAAGCTAGGCCCACCCGTTCTTTCTTTTATTTAATTTTTTATGCTATAAATTTGTGACGTTTAAATTAAATTACGAGTTATAAATTTTATGAGATATAATAATGATATACTATGGCCGTGTATATACGTTTCAAATGTGCAATTTTTTGTGCAAAACTTATATGATATAAAAAAAACATCTTGAAAGTAATAAATTCAAATAAAAAGTACAGAAAATATGCAATATTTATATATATATATATATATATATATATATATAATATAATAAAAATTCATTAACATATAAAATGTGTTATAAGTCTATTACCTACTAAAAACTTACTGTCACCATTTGAAAATATGTTACTACATTTTATGTCCGAATACGTTCTATAATTTTTGTATTTTAAATCGTTGTACACATGTATCGTTTTTTATGGGTACCATATAAACATGTCAATTCCAATGAACGATAAAAGAATCTATTCATTTATACTACGCTTGAATTTATCACGCAATGAAAATTTTCGGTCAGTTAGTATATAATCTTGATATAAGTAAATTATATTAATAACATAAATTATTCAGACCATTTTAAAATTAATTATAAATCCATTATTCTATTAACTCTATTGTATACAATTATACATAAATATCCTATAAAAAGTAAATGTGTTTTGTTTATATGTTTTAATGATAGGTATAGATTATAAAGACTCATTAAGAAAGGATTTTTCAAAAATTCCAGCCTTGAGAAAGTTAAAAAGGATAAAAGAGGTAGAAACAAAAAAAACATCATATTGCACAAACCACTAGACCTTTGAGTATAAATTTTGGTTAGTAATTTCGCTTTATGTAGTAAAGACGTATTAAGAATAGATTTTTCCAGATTCAACTCCTAAAGGGTTCAAAATGAATAAAATGGAAATATATTTAATGAAATATATTTCATTAAAAACTATGACCTGACCAATACTGCCCCGTATGAAATTAAGTATACAATAGCTACAGCCAAAATCACTTGGTCGATTCATTCATTTGAAACTTTAATATCATAAGTGTTATAGTAAATATAATATACATGACCATGTATTAATGCACTATTAAACAATTTTCAAGAATATTATTTGTAAAGGTTGAAACCGAATTATTTCTAAACTGATGTAAATTGTTATTACTTTACTGAGCGTAAGTGGTAACACTACAAGACCTACTTAAGAAATGCAATAGGTCTAATGCTCTAGCTTTATAAAATATTCACAAGGATATAAAAAATGATCCTTAAGCTTAATAACTAATTAATGTATATAAAATATTTTTTAAACAATCTTACTTAAATTTTATTTAAATAGATTAAATAATATTTAATCTTGCCAGATAACAATAGTACATTTTTTATACTTTAAGCCGGCAAAGACGGATAATTCAGCTAGTATAGTATAAATAAATAACAATTAACATAAATATTAAAACTTATTAGGTATTTTTCAAAATTCAACCTCTAATGGAGTTAAAAATAGCAATAGGGGGTACGATTGGAAAATGTTATTTCTTGTTTGGATATTTTAATACAAATTAATGGCACTCGGGCCAAAAAGATTACACTGTTGGGTCTAAAGACTTGAATTTATCCACAGAGATTTTTTATACAACGTAAACGAACACTAAAAAATAATTTTTTTATTCTTAAATCTTAACCCCTGAAAGGGTATAAATAGAGTAAAAAGAGTAAAAAGGAAGAAAAAAATTTTAGCTAGAACCATTAAAGCTTTGAGTATAAAATTTGGTCAGTGTTTAGTTTTATAATGTAGACTGTAAAAACCCACTATTACCACAACTACTATAACACAGTGTATTTTAGTTGATAACAACTTTTACCCTGGTGTTATTTGCATGCATACAATCAAATTAATGGCAAATTTAATTTAAGTAATTTAAGTATAATATGTTTATAAGAATAAGTGCGTTTTATGAATACAATACTATAATATACTATAATAAAATTAGAATATTATTAAAATTGTTAACATTTGTTGTAAAGTAAATTGGTAAATCTTATTTATGGATAAGCCGGAGTGTATTGTACCGTATACACTATACACCGTAGATATACTCATAACAATATTCATGGAGAAATGCATATAAATTAAAAAAAAAATTGCATTTTATAATGCAGAAGAAATGCCATTTGCCATGTACGGTTAGGTTAGAATATCTATAATTCGTAGTTCATATATATTTTAAATGAAAAACATGCAATTTCTATTTTATAGAGGAGTGCTTTCAACTCGTATATATAGTTATTTAATAAAAAGCTTTTCACCATCACTGTAATAATACATTTAAAAAAAATAACACGTAATACATGTCATTGTAATGGACCGAAGATGATGGATTGAGAGTTTTGACAACAATTAGGGTGAATGTATCAAGCCAATTTTGAAATTACTGAAATGTTTGTACATTTTCAATACTTTGGGTATTAATCGATGACTTTCAATATACACAAAATGAATCTGGTAATAATCACCCATCACTAATATTTGATTAAATAATCAATGAACTATTGTATTAGCTGATAAATATTTTTTAAATATTTAAAAAAAAAATCACACCGAAAAAAACCATTCCAATACATTATTTTACTTTATCTTAAACATCACAATATACAATGTCATCAAATTACTGTAGATGTACTTCGTAAGCAATCGAATAATCGCCGCACCAGAAGTTTTTGTCACTGTGGGCCAACCCGGAATTATCGATTTATAGCCATAATTTTCATTTAATATGTCAAAATAGTAAGTATATAAATTCACACTTTTTTACGGTTCAATAATTTATTGTTTACATAATGTTGTAAGAAATTAAATTTCGATTATTGATTTATTTTAAACCAATATTATATTACAATTAATTTAAGACAAAACAAAAACAATAAGTATTAAAATGCTAACCTGCAAGTTATCAATGAAAGTCATCAATAGGACTACCTATATAATTGTTATGGTGAACCCGTAGTATTTTCCACCTTAGTGCCACCACCGTAATCGAACGAAAATAATTCCCTCCCCCCCCATATGAATATATTTTCGTATTACGTACTATTAGTGATCACTGAATACTAATCGCACTGTTTGAAATTAAACTGAGTGTTGCTAACGATTAACAAGTATAGCCACACATGAGCTTTTGGACGGTATGCTCATTGATGTAGCATTCCTATGAATAAGTCAAAGGATGCCGACAGACCTTTAATTATTTTCAAAAGTAAATTATTACTTATGAGCGCGAATATTAACGACTCATAAGCTCAAATTTATTTCACACTGTTTGTTACAATAACCGAATGATTTTTGCGAATTACTGACCATACGGTGTAGTGATACGTGTGCAATACGTGCACTGCGCATACGAAAATATTATGTAAACACGGCAGTTGGCAATACACCGATTTATATCATAGCAATGGAATAGCATTAATAGTAATGGTAATCATAAAATAATAATACGTACGAGAAATATCGCATAGCCAGCGCTTATACACACGTGTTACACTATAATGTTATATCATGCGAAAGAGAGCCGGTTATCTTGTTACACTGTTGGTACGCAAATATGTAATCGTGACGTGTTATATTATAATTGAATGCCGTGTGCAAGACGAAAACCTGTACTGCACGTAATACTCGAATGTCACAAAAATAAAAATAATTCTGGAAATGTTGGATTGGACTATTTTTACATAGTCTATTCATTTTTTTTTTTTGTAGTTTATTAATTGCTTTTACAGATCAAAGTAAAAGACTTAAATGCATTGTCAATAATTACAAAGACAGACAATAATAAACATAACAAAATGGTATTAAAATTTATCTTACACAGAAATAAATACAAGAAAAATTAAATTTAGAGAAATAAAAAAGTGAAATCTTTAAAACAATTATTATGAAGGAGAGAATAGTATACGTTGTTATATCTTAAAATCAATATAACATATTAAACTATAATTGATCATGGTTGGAATCAAAATAGTTCATTGAGATGGATATTTTATTGGCTAAGAGTAAAGCTCGAGAAAGTAAAAATCTAAACCAAAACTTTTATGGTAACGGTATTGGTTCTGGAATATTATGAGGATTCCCCTCATACTTTAGTACATACTGATTCCCCTGTTTACCGCGTGTACACTGTACACCGATAATACCTATACACTTTGATTTTAACAATTTAACTTCTCTAGTTCTATATTGATCGAATGTCTCGGAGTTTTTCAACCAATCCGAGATTCGGTGGATGAAAAAAAAATATGAATACGATGCAGCATAGGTAGTAGTGCGTATAAGTAGTGTTTGAATAGGAAAAAAAATATAACAATATAACAAAAAACGAAAAAAACGAAAATACGCACGCAATAATGCGAATTCCATCTACACACACGATGTACAGTGTACACAGACTACCATGACGGGTGACAAATATTATCGAAAAAAGCGAACACGCATATATAGGTCCCTTGTCTCGGATAGGTAATGCGGTATACACCCTGCGAAAGTGTTTGCACGTGTGACGCTGTATGTGGAGTGTATGTGGTGTGTATGTGGTGTGTATGTGGTGTATATGTGGTGTGTATGCGTGCGTGCGTGTGTGTGTGTGTGTGTGTAGTCACAATAAAGTTGGTATATTGTGTTAAGTTTAGTGTGATTGGTGAGAGGGTAGTAAATATAAGTGTAAGCAAAGTAGGGTTAGGATACATAAGCATCCCACACACACACACACAAACACACATGCACTTACATGCACACTCATTACGTTGTACACGAAACACAAAGCGGTGGTGGTGGTAAATCCTTGAACACGCGCTCGGCGGGACCCTATGCGATTCTTAATGTAGATAATAAACATATAATAATCTTTGACCAATTGCGGTGGCACAGACGACTTAGAATGCACGCGTATCGCCACGGCCCGTGGCTGTTGTGGCTCTGGGAGCCTACACATAGCGCGTGTGTTACCTATAATATGCATCATATTGTGTTTTCTATGTGCTGGGCAAGGAAAATTCACAAATCGCAACAGTCGTCGTCGTACGCCGATTAAGTTGCGCTTTACTATACGATGACAACTGACTGCATGTCCGACGAAAACGCGTTTCATGCATTCGTGTACCTTACATTAAACGAACAAAGTGCATCGCACAATAAAAACACTTAGATCATACATTTTATTCTGCGTCGTTGTCGGACTTTTAACTATGTATTTATTTTTTTCGCTTCCAATTTTTGTCTTTTTTCCCCGTACACTCTTTTATTATTCCTACGCTTAAATCAAATTCATAATCAAATTAGAATTAGAAAATTAAATAAGGCCTAATGTCATTGAGTATTTTTCAAGATATAAATACTGCTCATTATTTATTTTATAAATGTGAAGAAATAAAACAAATCTGGCCATTAGCAAAAACCGTGCTATTTTGCTCTAGTTTCTCCAGTCAGTGTTAATATTATTGAAAGAATTGTTATTAAATCTAATCTAAAGTCATTTAGGTATACTACTAAGTATAGAAAAATACATTGTTAATAATTTAGATTCAAATACTATGATAAATCATTAGATACAATTAAAAACCCGACAAATACTAATAAAATATATTTTCGTTATATTATATTTGTGATTAAAAAATTAATTTAATTGTCCTTTTTTTCATTACCTAACGAAAATATGTAATATGTAAAATTAATAATTATATATAATATTATAATAATGTTAAAGTTTGGAAAAATTCAATTTCTAAAAATTTCTAGTTAAATACTTACAATAAAACATGATACTTGTGGAGTTTTCAAAAATACCGGATATAAAAAGACTATATAATTAGATTAACATTTTGTGGTTTACTTACTTTAGATAAGTATTTATCCTAAAAATCTTAAAAATATAAATGTAATTTGATAACATATTAAACAATCTATATTTTAAATATAAAGCTTCATATGAAGGTTACTTCTTGCCAACTTAACTCTTAAACCTCTAACCTAACCTCTTAATATGAAAATATTTTTAGGGTAGAGAATAAACTACAATCGGCATTTTTTGGACGATATTTAATAGAAAATAGAAAAATTATAGTCGGCATTTTTTAGACGACACCTACGACGATAATAATCTTCGGGGGGATGGCCCTGTCAATATCTGCATATTGCATAGTTAGATTTTACATGATTTGAGTTTTTTTTTTTTAAATTAAAATATAATAACATATATACGTTGTTTTTTTTCATAATTTGCAAATTTTCGGAAATAATGTAATCATTTATTATCACAACCACGAAGCGAAAAAAGAAGCTATCCAGTGATAGAATATAATATATAATTTTTAATTTTTTTGATATTTTTACGCACCGATATATTCTGAAAAATGTTTTTCTTTAGATATTTAATAACAAAAAATAATTCTATATGTATTACTGGTTAATTATTTTTCTTCATAAGTACCTCAAATGTTATAAAGTGACTCTCAAAATGTGCAGTGAAAACATGTGCCACATGATATAACTACGTATACATTATATACTATATAAACAGATTAAGAGAAATATGATCACTATCTTTGCGTTTACTCCTTATGTTAACCAATCAATAAATTAATACATATACATGCATATAGTAGAAGCGTATTTTGAGAGTTGAGAGGCCATAAGGAGTTGCACTAACAACTCTCAAAAAGTCAAAAGTAAGTCGAAATCGTTAATTTCCAACCACTGGAATATCTATATTTTATCAATAATAAAATAATTTCAAATCTGAATTAAAATTACATAAAAAAACATAAAAATTATTGAGTTATTATATTATTAAGTTATTTTATTACATTAATAATAAATTGATTGAAATTAGTGTGGGATTTTAAAAATCGTTAGGAGTATATTTTAATGAATACAAATTATATATAATAACTGTAATTAAATTTATAATATACATTTATATTTAATTAATAATTTGGTAGGTACATTATAGGAAGATCATAACAACATATACATATACATACATTTAACTTGATTAACATTAAAATATTTATCTTACAAGAGAGCGGAATAACATTCCATTATAATTACTAAAATTTAAATTATAATAACCATCACCGAGCCCTAACCAAATAATTCGTCTAAGACTTATGTCTAATCGATGATATCGCACACTTTTATTTTACTTTTCACAATTATTCTGATTAACCTATTGTTGGCTACACCACAATTATTTATTTATTTATTTATTTATATATTATTTAAACGGGCAAAGGCCCAATACATGTTGTATAACATATGTATAATAATAAGTGAGATTAGATAATTATAAATGAATAACAAGTATATATAAATCAAAAGGAGAAACAGTAGAAAATAATATTACAATAGTTTGAGTGAAATAGAAACATAAATGTGTCTACTGATAATATCTATAAATTTAATTACTAAAAGATTCATTAGAGTGAAAATTAAAAAAATCAATTTGATCATCAATAGCTAATCTAGTGGATCTATTTAAAGGTACATTTTTATATTATTCTGTTGTAGTTCTGTGCAAGTGATTGTGAAAAGTTCAGAAGTAGGTATAGGTGTTCCTAGTTTGTTGTTATCGTTGTTATCAAGTTAATTATGTTAAAATAAGTGAATGAGGGAAAATACTAAATAGCATAGTGTTTTTCAATCTAACCTAAGTTCAGAATATTGTTCTTTGAATACGATTTACAAAGAATTGCCATAGATTTTAAATTTATAAAGATCCGTTTCATTAACTTTTGCAACGTTCAACTTAGTTGTACATAAAATTATTTAAGATAGTTCCAACCGTCGGTATCCTATCTAAGAAATGAAGCAATGAATAACAAATATTTATTATACTACTTGAACTTATATAGGTTTCAGTTTTATCTTTGAAGCTTATTTTAAAAATTATTATGATGGTTTGACAGACAATTAAACATACAGTTATTGCATATAATATATTACCGAAAAATCGTGGTTATAATACCAAAAACGAATCAAATAGAGCATTAAGTGAAAATAGAAAATTAACAATTTTTCTGATAACACATTTTGTTAAATTAATGCAGTTTATAGTAAAATAATTCGTTATTCGAGTGATTTCAAAGATAATTTATATGACAAAAGTTCTTTGATAATTTATTGTTGATTCATTATGTTATAGAAACATTAATAAATTACTGAATACGGCTCTTTAATAAATTATTACAATTGATTGCGTATTGGAAAGGTAGGTAATTATTTCTTCGCCATTTCGATCAATATGGATTTTTAATTAGGTTATATAAAAATGATATTGTGTATAATGAATCCGTTACTTTGTTTTGATGACCATAAATTCTCATTATCTTTTCAGACTTCTTTGATGAATAATGAATCTTTTCGGTGGTAGAGCTCTTAATTGAATGCGCTCCTCCCTGGAGACCGGGGATTGTAATATTTTATGTTTCTTTTTAAATGAGTTTTTTAGTGTCACGTTGTGAAATCATGTGACCTTGTATAACCCTATTGCATTATGCACCTCACTGTTATAACTTAGAAAGACTAAGGGTTGAAGTTCTAAATGTGTCCGTAAATATTACTCTTCATAATGATCACATTTTTCTGGTATTTATTCGTTACGCATAACATTATTTACACGATTATACCTATTTCACTTGTTTTGATATAGTTCTTTATTTTATAAGACCCATAACGATTTCAATACCAATAGTTTATACATGAGTATTACTCTACTTTTTTTCATCTTCGTAATAATATTTCAAAACCTGATTTTATGACTGGTATTTAATTTATAAAATTAAACATTTTAGGATCTTCTTTTAGTTGAATTTAATATAACTCACACCTTAAACTTATATACCTTTGTAGAATGAATCAAGAAATGTAATTTTCTACCCACTCCCTCACGCAGAAAGAGTAGCTTTGAATTCAAATTACAAGAGATACCTACAAATCTACCATGGTAATTATCAATATATTGGCCTCTGATGTACATTATAAATTATAGGTTCATCACTGTCTTGGAGTCTTGTGGTAATGGTAGTAATGCTCAAAATATCGGACAATGTCTATCTTAAACCATATAAATATTGATATATTAAATGACCAAATGTGTGGTCATAGAAGATAGTACCAAAATAAAGTGTACATTTTAATACTAAAGATTCAGGATTCCGATATTTTGTAAATAACAATACATAATATATGTTTAGATAAATTAATATGGTATGTATGAAAATAATAATTTATAGAAGCCAGTTAGCTGTGGTACCTATACTCTACTACAATTTCCAATTTTACGAAAAGAAAATACACGTTTTACCATCAAATATTCAATAACTATTTGATTAATTAAATAAATATCGGTATGGCTTTCAGTTTCAACACAATTTAGATCAGACACCTACTAACTGAAGTGATAAATAACTGCATAGAAAAAAATTTTAGTATTCACTAACATTTCACGAAGATCGACGATTGAACGCAACAATGATTCAACTACAAAACCATTATAAACATTATAAATTATCATTCGATAATGTCCAACTTATTTTATTATTGGTTTTATATTTATGTATTAGTAGTTTAACGAAAGGATATTCGTCGCAAATTTCTAAATTATACACTTGTGTTCTATTTTATGAACTTTATTCTTTTGAATTTTATCATCTACAGAACCACATTGTTTAAAAATATATTTTTACTCTAATCTGTATTACATTCTATCACTTTTGAATATTTAACGTATTTTTTAGATTCTGAACGGAGTGATAGAATCTATTGGTTTTACAATGATGTGTGTGTGTGTTTTTTTTTGTGCCTGTCATCACGTTTTGGGGCAGTAAAAATGCTTCGATTTTCTTAAACAGCTACTTTTCTGAAAGGAAAGTGAATGTAGTTGGTACTTAGGTATGTCAAAAATTCAAATTTTTCAGAACTTTTTAAAAGCATCAAAAAAACGATAAAAAAATTACGAAAAACGGGAAATTTTACGCAAAACCACGTTTTGACAAAACACATTTTTTTAAAATGCTCTAAATCAAAAACGAAAAAACCGCAAACACTTGAAATTTTCACGAAATCATAACATTGGATTTTTCTATAAAAGGATAAGTTTTCAAAGTATTTTGACATATTTTGACTTATTTGTAAACTATTTAAATTTTTGATTTTTGTAAGTTTTTTTTTTTTTGAAATATCTATAAAATTTATTTGGATGCCCGAATACTCTTAAAAATTTAATACAAAGTTTATTATAAGTTATACTTATCATAACTAAAAAATATCGGAGATCGTTTAACTTTTTTTTTTTTTTATAAGCCTATGAAGTTTTAATTTGTATAAAATGTGTCAAAATCATGTTAATTTGCAAGTTATTTTGATGATAAAAATTCATAAAATTTATTCTGTTTATACTTAAGGTTCAAAATTTTAACACTAGGTTATCCTAAGCTACTATTCAAAAATTTTTAAAATGTCTACCGGACCAAAAGGAAAAAATTTATGACCGTTTGAAATTTAAATTTTTACGAAATTGCATAAAATAGCGATTTATCGTCAAATTATTTTAAATATTTGTTATAATTCAAAAAGTATAAGCAGAAACTTAAAATTTTTACCAACTGTTAAAATTAGTATTTCCTTTATGTCATATATTTTTCAAAATATTATAATGATTTTTAAGCTACTTATAGGCATTTGAAATATTCGATTTTTTTTACATTTTTTTTTTTTATAATTGTTGATAAAAAAAATTTGACTTATACAAAATAATTGAAAATTCAATAAAAGATTTCACAGAAGTAGTTTTTATTGTCATTTAAAAATTATTGAAATCCATAGGCACAAATTTTTTTATAAGCGTTCAAATAGTGAATATTGACATAAAATTACACATAATATAATAATATATGTAATATTCTAGACTGACAAATCATATCGGTTTTTGGAATTTGTTCTAACTCAAAGACCTAATAACGCAAACACTTGAAATTTACACCAAACGTTATATTGACGTTTTCTATATATGGTTAAGTTTTCAATGTATTTCGACATATTTTGACTTATTTATAGACAATTTAAATATTCGATTTTTTTAAGTTTTTTTTTTTTGAAATATCAATAAAATTTATTTGGCTATCCGAAAACTCTTGAAAATTTAATTCAAGGTTTATTATAAGTTATACTTATCGTAACAAAAAAATATCGGAGATCGTTTTATTCAAATTTTTTATAAACCCAATAAATTTTAAATTTGTAAAAAATATGTTAAAATCGCGATGATTTGCAAGTTATTTTGTAGTTGAAAATTCTTAAATTAAAAAAATCTATAAAACAATTTTTACTGGACTTAAAGAAAAAAATTTTATGACCTTTGAAATTTAATTTTTACTAAATTGCATACTATTGCATTATATTTCAATTTAAGTATAAAATACTATATTATAATGTACCCTTTTTAAGCCAACATATCATCTCCATTCAGAATCGTTATTCGTATACAATGATACCAATCAATGTATTCAAATTCAACAAATCCATAGTAATAACCTATCCTATGAACGAGGTGCACTCTAGCTCCAACTGTACAGCAGAGTGAGGCCCATCCGGTTCTTTTTTTATTTTTAACCGTAATATCATCAATAATTTTTACCGTTATTGACAACTATTGTATAAGTATAATATTCTATTGTTTTATCCGTAAATAAAATATTATAATACTGAATAAATTATACAAACATAATAATACACCACATACCCTTCTCTACACCTTCGCCGCTAGTAATCACGCTTGTAAAGCAGGTATAATTAAATTTGACCAAAGTGCATTAGCTTGTACAACAGTCGCCAAAGGCTTAATAAAATAAATTTGTTTTTGCTCCATTAGTTTTGGAACTTCTAAAACTCCTTTGACTATTGTTTATTTACACAAAGACTTAAAATTCGAACCATTTGATGTAGAAAAATGGTGGTTTTACGAAATTCAGTAAGATGTAAAAACTATATTAGTACCTATTAACTTTAGTTTACTTTAACACAAAATAAAAAACTGTTAATTTTGTTGGAAATGTACATTCTTGGGATATTATTATCTTCTTGCCTAACTACTTCTTTGACTGTAGTACAAAGTTAACAAATATATGCACAAACAATTTTACCCAGTGTTAAAAATAAAAAATAAACTTTTCCTTCTCAACATTCTATAGAGGTATTTAATTTAAAATTATGGCAAAACCAATTGTAATGACTTATGATATTTTATTATTATAATTTTCTGTGGTCGAACTTCAGAATAATAAATCTGTATTAAAATTTTCTCAAAGTATTATACCATAAATAAACAAAAATATGCATTCTCATTGTATTTTTTTTCTCCGAACTATTGAAGATAGAATATTTGAAATCGTATTAAATTTAGTCCCAAAAATGTTTAAATTTATTTTAAAGTGGTATTTAATTTTTTTTTTTTACGTTTTAAGTGTGAAATATTCAAGAATAATATTTATAACATCCTTTGTATTAAAAAGTTCTTTAAAGTAGATAAACATTTTTAAATCGGTGTTGTAATTGACAAAATACTACAAAATTAAATGTTTATATGATTTTGTACACATAATTGGCACTAATTTAATTATATACCTACCTATATACCTTCTGATCTACTAAATTAAACTTGATTGACGTTTAAAATAAAAACGTATTTGTATTAAGTATTTTAATGGTATATTTTCTAACAAAATGATTATAATTTGCAACCATCATAGAATAATTTGGAAGAATGTTAACCCTTAATCTTTATAAATTATTAGAAATAACTTATAGCTTTGTATGTATTATGACTAATTTATCTATATGACAAATGATTACTACGATATGATTTACTATAACTATAAGTATAAATATAGACATTACTAAATTTGTAATTTAATAGTAGGAATCCCAATTTTATGGAAATAAAATATTGTATAGGTGATTTATGCTTTGATTTTTTTATTATTTCTACTGAATAACATTTCAAATTCAAGTAGTGAAAATTAATCAATATTAAAGTATATAATATATAATTCCACTCTATATAGATCAGCTTTAATCTTCAAATTCAACATTGAAAGAAAAGAAAACTATAACTAATAAATTTAAATTCAAATCGAGTGTACGTTGATTGTATTATTTTTTTAATAAAATATGTTAACATTCATTCATTTTTTATTTTAGATAAATATACATGATCACATAACTATTATTTTAAATGTTATATCTGTTTTATCAATTCATCAGTTAATGAGTTACTCATATCAGGCTCTAGGTACGTTAGACTTATAATAGGTATAAGTTATAGTTAAATTATTAATACTTTTAACAGTTGATTCGAATCAGTGACAGTCTCAAAATCATAACTAGTAAATTAATTGTATAGTTCAAAATATACCAAAAACGATTTAAAATATTTAAATAGCTTGATTTTTGTTAACTCCAAAAGAACGTTTAACAACCGCGTGTTCAAGAACATAATTTGTAACTTATGACAAGACGTATGCCTCTACATCGAACGTTGTAATTTTTGGCTGACAAGAAAAAACATAAACAACAAAAACCCTATGGTTTCGAAACTTTATCAAACAGATCAACCTACGTGTCCGACACCGTTTAACAAACAAATTAGCAACCGGGCTGATAAGCCACGTATAGTTCATTTCATCGAATGGATTTTCTGTCTCTACAATTCTACATGCACGTCTATGCAATGCGAAATAACTTTTCGGACTTTTTCATCGAACACCGGAGTGTATTTAATCATATAAATGGATGACAGCAAACATTGAAACTCGCATTTATATTATTATTTCGCACTAACCATGATTTTGTCCGATGGCACGCTCTCATCGTGAAATTGCGCGTACCACCGCCACGGCCAATTACTTTGTACCAAACACGCTCATCGTCATTTTCGTTTTCCACATCTAGAGACCGAGTGAAATGACAATTAGCAATAGTAATACGAGTTAGGCTTGAAACGCGATTCTCATCTCGTTCTTAGAATGGCAGAGTAGAAGTGATGCGTATCATTTACTAGTTATCATAGTTTCGCGAATAACTCTTTACCGGCGGAAAAACGCACATTTAGTGTTACTTTACGTTTACCTATTACGTAAGTAAAAAATCAAAATAATCAAAGCAGAATCTTTAAAGCGAACGGAAACGTATCTTACCTGTCACGTTCTTGACCTCGGCGATTCTCGATTCGAGGAGCCTGCGCAAATTTGTCGCGGCACGGTTTGTGAGGTGGCGCACTCGCGAAAGTTAAACTAAAAGTGACACTCACTGTATTACTTATTCAAATACAGAAAAAAAAAAGAAAGATGGACACCGTATATTATGTGTACCGAACAAACAACGCACAATATAGTAATATATATATTATATATTAGTCGCCTCTTCAGCGTGCCCGGGAAAAACGGCGTTCATCGTGTAGGTGCGAGAGAATGAGAACAGAACACAATAATAATAATATAATATTATGACGATATTTGATGGCCAAATATAATAATACGGTTCATGGGCGGCGATGTTCGTGACGCGGTGACGGGTGAACTAAACGACCAAACATAACCGGTTAACCGGTTCAAAAGTCGTACCGTTCACCAAGCGGATGTCGTGGCAACGGTCATATAATATAATATAATAATATAACAACAATGTTGATTTAACAATATTGTTTATATACATTTCGATTTCGTAATGGGCATTAATTTTTTACTCCAGACGATCAGTTCGTTACTATTTAATTCAATTTTTTTTTTCTCAATTTACATATCTTTACGTCCTCTCTATACCCATTTCTTAGCATTTCTTAAACTGTGTGAAATCATTTCAGAGTTCCACGAAACTTAAATGTTTGTTTTCAAAATTTCCAAGAAAATGTCTTTAAAAAAATAACCAAAAATTAGTAGTGATTAATTGGGGGGGGGGGGAAATGTTTGTATTATAGAAAAAAAATATTTATATACTAAAATGAAATAATGTGTAAGGTATAGTCCAGCGTTTCTTAAACTGTTTCCGGATTTATTGTTGCAAGAAAAATTTAGATCAATACCATTAATAGATTTAAAGTAATTTAAGTATAAGCTCTGTTTGTATGTTATTTAAAATATTTTTAGAATTAAATACATATAATATACAGAGTATTATTATTTTTATTTTTATTTTAACAAAAATTTAAAATTTAAAAAAAAAGTAGGTGTTGCGCGATAAAAGTGGACATCAAAAAGGGTTCCACTAGTAAAAAAGTTTAAGAAACACTGCTTTACCTCATCACCGTATTACTTATAAAAATTGCCGTATTAAATGACTCGTTAGCGTATAGTATACTCTTGATAAAATCGATGGGAACATCACTAGTCAGGTGTTATGTATAAATGTAAGTTTACGACGTCAATAAAACCATGTTAGTTTCTGGCGTGACCAGTGGCGTATTTGCGGGAAGAAGCTGGAATATGGGGAATAGATCCCCCCTTGGCTTTTTTTCCAATTTATACTGTACAGTGTACATGTATCCAGGACCGGATTTAGCATAAGTGCCACTACAGGTCCCGATAAAATTTTCCAAATTATATTTATTCTTTATTTGAAAAATTCTATGCTAATAGCCTAGTATAACAGTACGACACCAACACACGCATGTACCAATTTTACATCTACACAATGTAATAATATTAAAATGATAATATACTGCGATAGTCAATATCTGACGACATTTGACACCCAAAAATTTTATATCCAAACAATTTTTTATTCGTGATCAACAAAAATGTAAAATAAATAAGAAATATTTCTTTTGTGTTCGGTACGAACTTGCCATCCTTCATATTTTGTTGCCCTAGGCCCGGGGCTAGACCAAAATCTGGCCCTGCATGTATTGCATATTGTACAAATATTACTATGATATCAAATACCTTAATAATGCGTATTATAAATAAAAGTATATTATCTTATTAAGTAAATTTTCTCTATTCAGTATTCTATTTAAAATTTTTTTTTTTTAAATGAAAAACGTTTTTTTGATTTTCTAGGGTCTATTTTCATAGTGTCTTCCACTGTGTAATCACTAATCAATTACAAAAAATACAAATTTATTTAAAATGAACTGTTGATCTAATTGAAAACGTGGTGATGAAATTTAATGACTATAAGCGAAAATTATGAAATGGAATTTATTGAGACATGTAATATGATAATGTTTAAGTTAATTATTAAATTATTATTTTAAATTACAAGTGTACTATTGATTTTCAAATAATTTAGATGGTTGCAGATAAGATAGGAATTTTATCAAAAATTACCCGAATCACTTCTAAACAAATCCATAGGGCCAATCCAAATATTATTCAGGATTTTTCAACTGAACATTACTATTGGGTAACAGTATTTTAACCGTACATTGATAAATTGCATACATCACTTTTATTTATTTAGGATTTAATTGTATTTTTTAATTAAAGTCGTTGTTGTTAAACATTCAAGAAAAAAAAGAGTTTAAAGGCTATTTGAGTTTTATTCACCTATATAATTAATCTGCATGCTATCTATCTATCTAGTTTCTAGCACTATTGAATTAGTATGATAGAAGTCTGAGTTACACTATAATTATAGTTATGTAAATTCGGTTATTAGAGTAGACTAAATGGGTTGGCTTTATTGTCATGTTACTGAAACATTCAAGTGTCATTAGTTGAGCTATATATTATGTCTAGACAAGAGGAAATTAAATTGTATGCTATAGAGGTAGCGAATATAAATAAAAAGTATATGAAATATAAAATAAAAATGTGTATTATACTATTATAGTATGTTAATATAAAAGATTTGATTACAGATTTTTTTTATGCCACAGATTACACCTCATTGTATTACACCTTGGTCTATTATTTGTTTAGCAAAATTAATTTAATCAATTTGTATATGTAATCGCTACATTTTTTACCAATATGGCGATGGGTGAGAGTAAAGAAGCAAAGCTTTTACAGTGATATAAAAATACGGTTTTTTTTTAATCTGTTATTTATATTCTTATTTTATTTTAATTTTAATTTTAAGTATTTATCTGTTTATCATGTTTCTAGAATTTTTTGATATCTGTTTAAATTTGTATTAATTTATTTTGTTAAAATGATGTACAATTGGTAGTTAACGCTCTACTCCGCACCACAAGTCAAAGCTTATAAGTTATAGGTGTACACATATTTTTTACTTCTTAATTATATTTATGGTTTTTATGTATTTGTAATAAAGTGTAAGGAAAAAGATAAAAAAATAAAAAAGCACCCTTAGGGTTTTAATGAAATATTGTCAAATACATATCGTTTCCCCCGCCCCCTTGACAAAACCCTAAATACGCCACTGGGCTAAACGTCGTGTTAATAGTACGAGAAAAACAAAACCACAAGAGTTTGAAACCGAATGAAACGTAATCGAACAAGACGAGGGTGGGAAATTGAGCTGTTTAATTTCGTGTCACGGTAATAGGTATATTCCTGGCAATGATGTCGTCAAGAAACGGAAGTGTCAAAAAAAAAATACGTGTTGATGTTTTTGAGATGATCGGTGGCGCGGTTGGGCGGCAAAATCGTCGTACGACCTCAAAAGTGCAAGCACTCCCTTTGGCTTACACACAAATTACATCGGGGCGATACGAGCGACGCGCGGCATTGAACGCCCGACGAGTCGCGCGCTCTAGCCGAAACGTCACGAAAACGGCCGAGCGAACAGTTCGCGGACCGCGCCACGCCGCGGTTTGGTACTGGAGTCGTTAACGGTGCGCGCGCGACGGACGCCTTAACAATATTGTCGGAATACGCTTATCGCGCGCCCGTCTAGTAACCAACTACTGCGCACCGATAACAACACTGCACACACGCACGCACGTACCCACCCGATACTTCGATAGCGTTGCGCTAGTTTATCTTCGGTCGCGGCGTCTCTCTCGCGTCTCGCATCCTCGCTATTCGGTCATCGGTCATTCACGGATCTCTCGGCTCTCAGGACGTCTTTGGTTACAGTCGTCACGCAATATTGGTCGATCCTCGTCCTCGTTCGACGTTGACATCAACAGCCGAAACGCGATCATTCATCCACGTCTACCACGCCGCCACCGTCGACATGGGTAAGTTGTGCTTTTTATTCGTACTCTTTTCTCCCCGCAGTTGGTCCTCCTACTGGTTACCTGATGACCGTTTACATTGTTTCCGATGGAGACCTGTCCACCCTTCATCCCTCACTCCCTTTTTATATACATTTCTTTCACTTTCTCTACATCACTCGGTTTCGCTCTACTAGGTCGACGTCCATCGACAGTGTTCGAACGTACATACCATATGTTCACACTAGTGGTGTTTGTACCAAGTCTTCAGTTCTTCCCTTCCTTTAGTTTGTATTTCATTTCTATTCGACATGTCATCCATTGTATAATGTCAATCTGGATTTCCTGAAAAAATACAATTTACACCATATTGGTACTTACATTACTAGTTGTAAACGTTTTAATTTGTTAGATACATTTTATTAGAATTTTGAAATTAAATTTTTATTTCATGTAGTTTATTAGTTGGGCACAGATGTTTGTATTCATTACTTTGCATTTGCAACATTTTTTTCTAATTTTCCAATTTATTGCTAAGTGTTAAAAATTGTAAATTAAAATCTAAATATCTGAATCCTAAACATTGATCTTAAACAAGTGTAATTTTTTGCAATTTTTTGAAATTTTTTCCATTTGTTTACAATGTTGTTAAATTTACTTATTTAGTTATACAACTATTTGAGCTGTGGTCAATACTCAATAATGATTAATACAAAAAAATAATTTATAAAATATGATTTGATGATCATGTGTTCTATTATATCTGTTCTTCAGTCTGAATTTTGATCGATTATGTTTTCTTATTATTTTCTAAAATGCTAAAAAATTAAGCCAATTTTTTCTATTGTAAGAAATTACGTCTAAATTATTGTAAATTACGTGAAACAAAAATAAGTGATGAA
Source organism: Chaitophorus viminalis (assembly GCA_025469195.1). Lineage (NCBI taxonomy): Eukaryota > Metazoa > Arthropoda > Insecta > Hemiptera > Aphididae > Chaitophorus > Chaitophorus viminalis. The sequence goes on from JAIPRK010001547.1 coordinate 21,068, forward strand.
CGGGAATATATTATATTAATACACCATATTGAAACTGCAAAACATAAATACAGTTATTTTCCATGCAACTTTTAATATTTTTGTACAATTTTTAGTATTTGTTAGTACAAAATTATGTAATCAATTTTACTAATTTTTTACCACTTCAATATCCGTGCTCTATTTATAAGACTATTTTATGTATAATTCAATTTGTAAATTAGTATAATATATGATATTATATTAGGAGATGTATTTTGATTAGGTCATAAAATTGTATTAGTAGAAAATATGTTATTTTTATTCATTTATAGGTATTACATTTATTGATTTCAATATGTACCTAATTATTGGTTATTATTTTCTATTGTGTATTTTAGCTATTTATTTATATACTTACACTTATCTTCAAAGAAACTTTATTTATTTCTGTTTTTTAAATTAATACTAAATTAAAATTATGTTAATTAAAAAAATGTTATTTTATAGGTGGATTTTACAGTTATTTCAAAAGTTTGTTTGGTGACAAAGAACTGAGAATTATAATCTTGGGCTTAGATGGTGCTGGCAAGACTACCATATTATACAGATTACAAGTTGGTGAAGTTGTGACTACTATTCCTACTATAGGATTCAATGTTGAGACAGTTAATTATAAAAATATTAAATTCCAAGTTTGGGATCTTGGAGGCCAGACATCTATTAGGTAATGTTTAATTAGATATATTATTTATTTTATTTTTTTTTATATTGATTTATTTACTCATACAAAAATTATATCAAATTCTTCACTGTACAAATAGTGGCATTACCAACTGATTTTGTTTTATATTATAGATTTACTGTCCTAAATTAATAATTTATTTCTGCCATTTTATCTCAGAATTTACATATTCATACATGTAGATATAATTGATAAATCACTAATCCAATCAGAGCTAGAATTCCCTTGACAAACTGCTGAATTAATTGGGGATGTATTGATTTTTATTACCCTATGTAGGCGCTTTAAAATATTATCACTTTGCTACTTAGGTTTTTTATATTCCTACCTACCACAATAACAAGTATATCTAAGGAAGTATATCTCGAAATAAATGAATCATTACAGGTACCATAAGTTTTATTACATATAAGTAATTTAAAAACCAATAATCAAACACTAAACACTATAATATTAATAACCACTTTGGGCTTAGTGCTTTAGTATGCATCTTATTATATATTTTTGTATATGTTTTGTATTCATGATATTTTAATTTTTAAAATTATAATATTTTGTTTATTTTGCATTATACATTTTTAGTTCAAATAATCATAGCAAAATAATTTATATTACTTTTATCTTCTTTTCTAAATATTGTATATTACATATTATGTACGTGATTATAGTAATATTATTCTTCAATGTTTTATAGGCCTTATTGGAGATGCTATTATGCAAACACAGATGCTGTAGTATATGTTATTGATTCAGTTGACCGAGAAAGAATGGGAATAGCCAAAGATGAATTAATGTATATGCTTAAAGTATGTTATCTTGTATTACACATTTAAAAACATTAATGCTTTGTTTTTGTTTCTATAATACATTCTTTAATATTTATCCCATTATTTTGTAGGAAGAAGAACTAAATGGAGCTATATTAACAATATTGGCTAACAAACAAGACGTTGAGGGCTGTATGAATGTTACTGAAATTCATCAAGCTCTCGGATTAGACGCATTAAAAAATCGAACATTCCAAATATTTAAGACTTCAGCCAAAAAAGGTATAGGACTAGATGAGGCTATGGATTGGCTTTGTAATACGTTACAAAACCACAAATAATTGAATGCTATACCTATTATTTCTATTGTAATTAGAAAATTGTATAAATTGAAATGTTGTATTATTTAATTATGTCCTCTCTGTTTTGTGAAAATGTTAAATTCAATAATATTATATAAGATTACTACCAAATTTAAAGCTGTGATATTTATTGTATTTAAAACTTCACAGCTGATTTTCAAAAAGTCAAACAATTAATAACTGTTATAATATAGTGTTAACCACAAGGGTGTCTATAAAAAGAAGTGTTCAAAGAATGCATTAATCACATTATAATATGGACATTAATATATAATATATATATTATTAAATAAAAACTGATATTTTAAAATATAATATTTATTATAATGTTAAAATTAAATTTCCACAAAAACATGTTATATTATTTTAAAATTTTCATGTTTGCAGTATTTTTATGTCTTTAAAATAAATATTTCTGTATGGTTTTTAATGTTTTTTATGTCTGTTGTTGGTCTAACTATAAAAGCTTTTTAAGTCAGTTAAATTTAAAATTAATTTTAATGAAACATCAATTTTGTTTAAATACATGGTAAACTATAAGTAATAATTAGTTATAGTTACAAGTGGTACAGTCTGTATAAAGTACTATAACATAGAGAGTTATTTTGACTTATGTTAAAATGGCAGGTTAATTAATATCTTATGTTGGTATGTATATTGTTTCATAGAACTGCTTGTATTATACTTAAATATAAGTCTTATAAGTTCTAAGAATTAACACATGTGTCATGTATACAGTGAAAACTCTTTATTACGAATCTGAAGGGACCAAAAGATTTTTTTTCGCTATAGGGAGGATTTCAAAAAAAACCAAAATTTTAATTATTTAAGTATGAAGTTATGTATTATTATTTACCATACACATCATTATTTTCACATTATATTATATTTACATATTATTGTCTAATTTGTATTTGGTCTTGTTTTCTCTGCCAATATTTTTTTGGTACTTTTCTATGGATTTGTCCCATATTTTGGGATAACTTTGGATCATCTTCATAAAACTTAGCATTATTTAGGAAGTTCACCGCATCAATCATATTGTTAGAAGCATTGCCATCCGATTCGATAATTTCTATCGATATTTTCTTTCTATAGTGACCTTTCAAACTTTTTATAACACTTTGGTTTATCGGTTGTAAGATATTAGTTGTGCATTAGCTGCAAAAAATGCCATTCCTATGCATTTATTCTTATTAAATTTATAATTTACAATAGGATAACACGTAAATTATATTATGAAACATAAAATATTGTATTGTTATGAAGAATGACTAATATGCTATAGAGAATGAATTGACTAATGGGTTATAAAGCAAACCAATTATTATTATGTTATGTTTACGTTGTAAAGAGTTTCGCTCTAAAGAGTTTTCACTGTATTTGTTTGTCTGTAGTAATGTAGTAAAGAAATGTATTCTTGTTCTGTTATTTAATTTCTATCTGTTGATAAGTATTACATATTATTGCTAATCGGTTATTGGTAAGTAACTGATTATGAGAAAAAAATTAATAACAAATTTATAATAAATTTTTTGATGGAATTAAGTGATTTCCTTGTGCACATTCATTTGAATGAGCTTAATTTTATTATATTAAATAATATTATATTTTTATAACCTTCTACATTTTTTACTTTAATTTTTTCATTTATTATCAAAAATTAAAAGGTTTCGTTAAACATATTATTCCCTCAGACTAACACTTCTACATTACCTCGGTTGCTCATTGTCACCATAGTCTAGAATCCAAATAGTCTAAATTCAGTAGAATCACTTAAATATTTATAGATAATATTTCTATCTTACCGAACTATTTTAGTGTAAGCTAATGTTTAACAAATTCATTTATTTAATTATTTGAGAAAATGACTAATCAAACAAATTGAGTTTTTACTTATATAAAACTTGAATTATGACACAATTATCACTATTGATGATATTATGTAGATTAATAAAGTAATATTAATCATATTATTTACTGTTTATTTTTGAAAATCAATAATTAATACCAATAGTATAGTTGTCTGCATATTGATAACTGAAAAATGTTATTTACAATGTCGTTTCAATATGATTATGTGTTTTATACTTTATCAATAAGTGTCAATATGTAAATTAATATCAATAATAATATATATCATAAAATAACATATATTATGTATTTAATAAATAACAATTTCATTTTATTGATATCTAAAACATTATAGCAAGTTTTCAATTGATATTTGAAAAATACTAAAAAAAAACTCAAAAAGATTATTTGTGAATAATTTAATCACAGTCGCTGGCCTTAGAATTATTAAAAAAACCAGTTAAAATAATAATAAAACAATCTTTTGCTGAGTATTATCATACATGTAGTGAACAAATGTTCATATACAAATAACTCATTACTCATTAGTTATTATGAATAAGATCAGTTCAAATGCTTACCTGTCACCTACAACAACTGTCAAAGATGTACATTACTATTAGATATGCTTGTGTTGGGTTATAAACTGTTGATAAAAATCTTCGAAAACCATAATTGTTTAAAGTAATATGCTAATATTTAAACTTATAGCATGAAATAAAGTTCCTTCTGAAGGAGGACTAATAAACTTTTCACAGGAAACGTTTATGTAAGGTGAGGTAAAAATAATAATAATAATAAAAACAAAGTTTATGAGCTATTTGCATAAATATTTATTTCCTGTTCATAAAAATGTCATTGATAATAATATTGCCATTATAGGTAGGTACTAGGTATAGGTACCTATGTGCTTAGTATAATATAATTATTGGTTCAAAATTTAAATTAATCGAAATCAGATTGTTCTGAAACCTATACTTGAAAGTTGAAGGTAAGTATTTACGTGAAATCTGATCTCTATGATCAATACGATGCGAAACGAATAATTCAGTGATAAAATAATGTTTTATCGTAATTTATGTAAATCAATGAATACGATGCATGTTTACATGCATTTTTCTTTAGGTACCGAAAAAAACGGAACCGTTCTCTATCAACAGACTTGGGTAGTATTCAGAATACAATATTCGGAATACTCTATTCAGAATACTTTTTAAGTATTCCGAATACTTTTTACAAGTATTCTAAATACAGTATTCTGAATATCTAATTTTTTTACGTTCAATCACTGAATTATCTCATTATTTTTGGATTTATGTATTAAACATAAATAAATAAATACTCAATATTTATATATTTTACTTTTTTCATAATATAAAATGGTAATTTAATATTATTTTGTTTTCTACTATTTTTATACACTGTACGGTCTATACGGTGAGACAGTAATGTTATTTCCTATTTTGTAGCAATAAGCCATCGATAAAATAAGATAAGAATATAAGATATTTTGGCAACTGGTATAATATTGTGATATACGACATACGTATAGTTATAATATACTAATAATTATAAGAACAAAATGTTTACAAATATGAATTATTCATATTAATAATTAAAATAATAATAATAATAATTTAAATAAATAATTATTCAAATATGCCTGAAACTGAGGTATCAGATGGTAATATTAGTGATGATACAAATCAATTTTTTGACTGGTCTAAGAACAAATCTAAAGTGGATCTCTCTTTAGAGCAAGAAATTAATAACTTTTTGTCAAAAAGTTCTACAAAAAATCTTAAGTCATTAAGTGAAACACCAACAATAAAAACGTATTTTTAAAATTGAATACACCACTCCCTAGTAGTGCAGCGATTGAATGCATTTTTGGCATTGGGGGTGGCTGTTCTTTCAAAAAAGAGAGAAAGGATGAACGATACAAATTTTGAATATGTAATGTTGTTGAAATGTAATAAGTTTTTAAATAAATATTGATTCATTATTTGGTTTTCATTTTTCTTTTATATACATACTGCAGGATGTAACAGAAACAACTGACGAACTGGCCGATATAATATTATTTTACTATGTAATATTATTCTTTTATATTTTGAATATTTTCATTTTAATATTATTTGATTTTTGTTAATTGTATATTTAAATTAAAAAAAAAAAAAACAATTTTTATAAAAACACAAGTTAGCACATGTTAAAGTTATTACATTGGATCTTTGAAAAAATTACAAAATGAAGGTACCTAGTACCTATTCTCCAAAGGAATCACAATATTACAATTTTGATTGACATTATTTAAAACTAATATGTACGTGTATATTATTTATCATTTATAATATACACATTAAATGATTAAATAATTAAACGAACAGATTAATATAATTATTAATCTATTCATTCACAAATATTGAATTGAATAAATATAAATAATGATTTAATATAAAATATCAACTAATATTTTTGTTATTCAAATCTACTTAAAAAAAAAAAAATATTCCAAATACTTTGGGAATACTATCATCATAAAGTATTCGAATATGTATTTTGAATACTTTTTTCTTAAGTATTCGGAATATGTAATCGAAATACTTTTAAAAAGTATTTTACCCAAGTCTGTCTATCAATTAGTGTGGGTAATGGTTACGGTTACCTACTATATCGGAGGATGGTAGGTTTGCACACGAAGCACAAGTAGGTAAACGTTTACTCTTTACATAATATTTAAGTTCTTACATAAAAAAAAAAACACATTTTTATCATCATCCTAATATATTCAAAATAATAGAAGTTTTAAAAATGTTTCAAATAAATACATATGCCTATGAAAAACATCAGATACCAGTAGAACAAAGAAGCAAAAAACAAAAACTTATATAAACAACAAAACACAATAGGTACTTCAAATAAAAAATACAGTATAATTATGTTAAAATGCAATAAGCCAGATAAATTTAACGTAAATTATTATTACTATCATTATAATTATATAAATATATTATTATATTAAATACATATAATATGTGGATGACTAATGAGTGTGGCTGTGTATACATTTCAATTAAAAATTGGTTTAGATTTTTTCGCCAGAACACAAAAACAAGTTTCCACCCCACCAACTACGTTGTCTGTCCCAAGTCTGAATAAAGTGGGAAGGAAATATTTATTTCTGTTGGAAGTTGCGTGCACCGGTATAGTTTTGTCCATGTAGGAACTTAAGCAAACACCCATCATTAAGGGTAATTTTTGACAGCTATATAGTATATACCTCATGTGGAAACTTACATTCGGCCACTATATTCACCTACTAGGCTCCAAGGGCCCGGTTTAATGATTTATGATCGGATGGTACTGCAACGATCCGCGTACAGGTGTCTTGCGATGCGTCTTATGGTTTTGGACGAGTAAAATATTTTGATGAATTAATTTTCCAACACAAAAAACATTATATTATAATATTACAAGCTGGCCCGGCAAACGCTGTTTTGCCATATAAATTATTTCTAGGGAATTTATAGTGTAGAAAAAAAAATAACTAACTTTACTAACTTATTGTAAGTGTGTAAGGATGTGGTAAATGAGTGAATGAGGCATAATGGGGAGCTGTGTATCTTCTGATTGTTCTTGACGTAATTGCGCCATGCTCACACGCGCATCAGTATTTTGTTGCTGGATTTGTTCTTCAGTTCTTTGGGCTCTGGTATTTCGCATGCTTCTAGATTACTAGTATTATTACTTATATTACGGCACAAATTAGCCCCTTTGGGTTTTGTTGGCATTGAAATATGTGCAAAACACACATAAATAGGACTAATTGAATTACTATAGTGATAATGTATTTAATCTTTGATTGTATACTGTATACACATACATACATATACATATACATTTTAATATTAGACTGTTTTACCAAAGCAAACATTTTTATTTTTCTTAATTAAGGCGGGTGCACAACTGCCCGTGTCGTGTCGTGTAAAATATTTTTTTCTGATTGGCTTACCAAAATGTGGTTGTAAAAATATGATCGTGTCGACTAACACGATCAGACCCGTCGCTAGAGCATATGCTAATTAGGCCATTGCCTAAGGATGGAAACATTTTCAATGAAACTGGGGCGGCATTTTAATGTGATGAAAAATTATTTTTTCCAAGTTGATTTTTAGTTTAGTACACTTCTGTGGACTGCGAATTGTAAACATTATAACTCAAGTTGAAGTACATATTTATATTACCTATTTTATTAATACTATAACTTTAAAAGATTATTATTTTTATCATTATTGGTATAAGACGTTTATTAATTTATAGAAATAACAATATTGTATTAACTTTTTGAAATTATTAAATACAACAATAATTTAAAATTAAATTTGTAAAATGTTATTCATTATATTAATAATTTGATAAAATTGTATACTGTAATATATTTAGCTTTTGATTGAAAGGGGCGGCATTACGTTTGCCGAAGGGTGGAAAATTTTTTGCGACGGGCCTGAACACGATACCGTGAAGTTGAATATATTCAACTTTTGATCGTGCTGGTCACAATGTTCACGATATGGTAGTGTGATTTAATGTTATCTATTATATTTTGATAAGAAAACGTCTATAGAAGTAGATTATTTAGAAAATTTGATAACCATGAGTACCATGATACCACTTTAGAATTTATGGTTACCAAATTGGTATCATCCTGATTTTTGAATTCACAATTCACACGACACGAGCAGTTGTGCACCCGCCTTTATATCGAAAATATACTGTTAGAATTGTGAAAAAAAAATCTGTGGAAGTTAGAGATCTTATAAGCGAAAACAAAAAAACATTAGTCGTAACACCAAGGTGGATGTATCTTGTGTCCACCTTGCGTAAAATTTTAATGTCACAGACGCGTATGCCACGGAAACAAATAATAAAAAATAACCACATAGAGTTTATATATATATATATATATCTCCATGGCAACAATAATTGTTGAATATCGTGCGTGCTACAATACTACAGTATACTAATAACGTGCACTTAAGAGGCTATAACTTCGGAACCACTTATCGCACAGCATACAAACTTAGATAGTAGCCGATTCTCAGACCTACTGAATATGCATATAAAATTTCCTAAAAATCGGTCCAACCGTTTCGGAGGAGTATGGTAACTAACATTGTCAGACACGAGAATTTTATATATAAGATAAATGCTGTATATAGTACGTCTATAACAACGCCTAAGTAATTATATTGCAATAAACACGATATCATTGTACAGCGCATTAGCGTGTAACTCCGAGTAGGTGCCTAATTACACTTAAACATTAAACAGTATTACAACAATGAGTATATTTATGCGTTTGTATTAAAGCAATGTATAATAATATATTATGTACGAATAAATGATACCGCTACAGTAATTTTTATGTGTGTATAATAAAACGATAATATATATATGTTATATATAATATATGTTTTAAAACAAAATACAATATAATATTATAATATAGGTATTATTAATAAACATCGAGTAAGTAATATTGTTATTATAATGATATACATAATACGTGGCGTCGCGAGGTCAATTATCTATGCAATCCGGCGGTGGCCCGAACGCCCAAAACCATCGGCCTATAATATAGGCTGTTTAAATTGGTGTAATTCATATGAAGACAATATATTTTATCTTATTTATATGCGTAGAATCGCTTGCGGTACTGTAAAGCTCCCCCTCCTCCCACACACATACGATCGGTTTAACCGTGCAATTAACTGAATAAAAATTGTACCGTTCTCTGAACTGATGGTGTTTGTAAACTACATAATTTTTTCCCTCAGTAAATATTGAGCTACCTGCGGTTTATCGGTACAAAGTAGAGTCAATCGCACAGGCCAAAAGCCTGCGTATAAATCTTTCATAACCGGGGAGGCTCCAAAGAGGGGATCCTAGGGGCCGTGCCCCCTCCCCAAGCTCGTAAAAAATCGTTGTAATTAAAAACGAAATAAAAGCAAGCCTTTCAAGAATGTCGGAAGATAAGTTTATAATATCATTATGCCTAATGAATATTTATAATTGAATGAACTTTTTTTTATCAAATAAATTATGTAATCAATTAAATGAAGTATATTAATGATGTGTTTGCGAAAACTAAAAATATACGGCGTGTAAATTTGTATTGTAAAAATTGTTGTTTTTTCGTTATAAAGTTTTCTGAAAACTATGACTTAGTGCCCTTCCAATCAAGTTTCTGGAGCCGCATTTAGCCAGAATGCCCAGAACTGCACAGTTTTCTCAGTTTATTGCTCAGACACCGACGTCATACCTCACTCTACGTGATAAGCTGCACAGTTGAACTGATCGTGTGTGGGTCCCTTAACAAAGATTATATGTTGCGATCGCGAACAGTCAAATATATAATAATAACTATTATTTGTGCTAAGTACGGTTTAATACGTAAACCATCACGTTTAATTTGTTATGATATTATACCATAAAAATATCTCTACCTATATTAACTAATATGATAAGTAACAATCCAAACAGTGTACAAATATTGTCATCAAAAGTACCCATCTACGTACTTAACTATACGTCTGTACCTATAGGAAACCATTCAATTTTAAAATCCGAATCGATAACAATGAAACTGTAGTATTAAGTACCTACACCTATTATATAGTTGACCGAGAACTTTATTTGTCGAATAACGGGTTTTAGTTATTCTGCATGGCACCGTTGGCACCGATTTTGGAGGGTTCTTAAAGGATTTTTACATTAATTCGATCAGGTCAACCACATGGTTCGAATAGCTGTTGAAAATCACCTATGACAATCGAAAATATTGAAACCCCATTTGTCTCCGCATTACTAACGCAGACGAAGAAAATGTGGAAATAATTATAATGTAATTATTTATTGAATATAATAGTAAAATTCAAAAGGTACCCGGTTTACAAAAAAAAAAATCAATTTTTCTAAAGATTATCGCATAATAAACACGCATCGACTTTTAGAAATTCTGACAAGGCCGCACGGGATCGCTATCCACTATTGAAAATCACTTTCAACGCTGTTATTTGAATTATTTAACAAAATAAAAGAATTGTATCCAGCTCAAGAGCATATTTAAAAAAAACACTTGATGGCTAAGTAAAATGCCTACAATATTTCACTAATAATTACCAAGCTTCTATTTAACTTATGATAATTTATTCGCACAATATCGAAATACATGCAGTTTCAGCGAGTAGGTACAACTATGGAGTTTATACGTGTAGGTGCAGTATTTAATATTTATTATCTTAATCATTATCATTCAACGATTATATTCAACCGGCGAAATGTTTTAAGTATGAAGTGTATGACATTCACACGGACTTGTGGTAGATACATGACAGGAGGGATCTAGGGGACGTACCTAACCTCTCAAGCTCGTATATTTCTAAAAAAATTATTTATTGTTAAAAACAAAATAAAATCAAACCTGACTTCGCACGAGAATGTCGGAAAATAAGTAAATAATATTATGCCTAATAAATATTTATTATGGAATACATATTTTCAATAAAATATATAACTATATAATTTATGAGTTTGCAAAAACTAAAAATATACGGCTTGAATTTATATTGTAAAAATACTAAAAACTGTTTTTTTTTTTGTTATAAAATTTCTGAAAACTATGACTAATCCCTCTCCCAATCAAGTCTCTGGAGCTGCCCCTGGTATATGAAGATAACTATTTATCGATAAAATTAAAAAATACATAATATGAAATGTGACAATAATAGTAAATTACTAAATATAGGATGGAACTTAATCATCTATAGGCAATCGAATTGAACTCGATCAGCACATAATCTGTATGATGTGATGAAAACGGTTGGTGCCATTGTGTAAGTTTTAAAACAGCAACTGCGCTCGTGCAGCCCAAATCATTCATACCATATTATAATACGGATGTTATAGGTACCCACATTTGTCTAGTGCGAGCGCATATTCGTACAACTAAATCGGTTTCACGTCGAGAACATAATATTATAATATTTTAACGTTATACGTTGAGTGACATTTGAAAAGTTTGACATGAACCTACTTAGTGATAACGTGACATTTAAATGTTGTAATATTCAGTATTGAATTGGAATATTTATTAGAAAAAAAAACCCATTGGAATTATCATTTTAAATTTTTTATGAAATCGATTTGTGACATCGCATTAAGTGCTGACATACACAACTGTGCATCATCGCGCGTAGAACATAAGCGCAATTTGAAGGGACTTAATCCCCCTCCCCAATTGACCTCACGTTTAAAACAAAAAAAAAAAAGTTATAAGGTATACACTATTACCTACAATAATAATTTTATGATAACGTTAAAAATTGTACAAAATAAATTCCGTTCTCAAAATTCATCAGGATTATATAATAATATCCAACAATCAATATCAGTTACTCCCTTTAAATGTATACATTTAAATGAATAAACGCAAATGGTAATAAAGTTGTATATCTAAGATCGTTTTTGTCTATTTAAAAGTTTTGTTGCCTATTAATATTTTTACTTTTAATGATGGACAGAGGTCGATTAAAAAAATTTAGCCTCCCAATAAAAAATCTCAAGTTGCGTCTATGACGTATTAGGAGTTGGTAGTGGTACACTATACGCCACATGGAAAAAGTAACATAGATATATTATGTCGTACGTAATACGTGTTATTGATACTATATTGGGCTGCTTACAATCTGCGACAAGAACGCGTTAGTATACGATTCGCAGCCACGTTTATGAATGTTTAACAGTTTAACGTATATTCAATACAAGTACAACGGTACACGAACAATAAAATAGGGGGGGAGGGCACGCGAACACATAATATTATATAGATACGTATAAGGAACCTACGCTTTTTTGTAAATATTTTTTCAACACGGCGGTGGTGGCGAATGCAAGCTTATAAGCAATTTTATCGGCATTTTATCGGCAATATTAATGTCAATGAAATTGAATGTTCATTTATTTTTTTTTTTACATACAAACAAATTAATAATATGCATTATGTTGGAATGCATCATAAATCATATATTTGTAAAAACACAGAAGATACGACCAGATCATCTGCTAGAAAACTGCCAGACTTCAGATACAAACGTTTTTTAAGGCAAATAGTTAAAAATAATAATAAAAAATAAAAATAAAAGTAACTATCATAACCCGGGCTTGGGACTTATAGCACTTAAAATCATTAAAATAAGTGCTTAAAAAATCGTTTAAAACGTCATTATAAGTACTCAAATAAACATTAAAAAAACTTAATAAAAAAACCCTTCTTTTTACATGATAGTGTATAGGTACTAGATATAATTTGTAATTGTACTAAAAATAATATAATTAAAGATTACAAAAATATAATAAAACAAAATTATTAGGAAAAGTTTCTATCTAAAAAATCAGAAAAAAATGTTTTTTTTTTTTTTTAATTTTAGTTCTTTCAATAACAACATGAATGAGAAAACCATAAAAAAGTAGAAAAACTGACCAAATAAGCAAAAACAATCAACAAAAACTGAAAATAAGTATATTTTTGAAAAAAGAAAAAAAAGCACTTTCAAAATAATTGAACGTATTGTAACATGATATACACTTCCATAACAATCTGCTACATTTTAAGTCAATCCATGAAAATAAGCAAATGCATTAAGTCCCGATCCCTGATCATAACTGTTATGTATAATTGTTGTACTATAAGTACTGATTAACTTATATCAATATCATTATTAAGATTTCTATTCGAGTTGGTTTTCAATAGCTATTCATATATGCTTATCATTAATTTGAAAATATTCAAGCAGATTTCAGTAGCCATAATTAAGTATAATCGTATTAAAATTGCAACAAAATAAGATCCAACAATATTGACGTGGTAGATTTTATCTGGTAAACTTTTCTTCTTTACTTGTAACGGATTTGAAAAAATAGTGAGATAAGTCAAAATACTTTTGTACAAATCATATCAAACAAAATATATAGCTAACTAATTGATCTACCACATGATAAAATAAGCCGGTAAATAGTAATTCTAATGTACATTAGTAGTCGTAAGCGTATATTTCAATATTATACGAGATTTCTTGATTCTTTGCAAATATTTTGGAAAAAATTTTATAGTGTTCTATTTATTCTATTTATTCTATGTATTAGAATGAGTATATTACATATTTTGTATAATATATAGGTGTAATATAAAATATTATATTTTTAATAAATTAATTCGATATCTTACACCATTACTACAACTTAGTTTACCGAAAAAACTAAATCGATTTTGTCCATTTACAAATATTTTTTCCAATAGTTTTGAAACAGTTTTTGTTGTAGTCATTTTTTCACGTTTTTATCAATTATGAAATTATTTACCACACCTACAGCATTGTACTACCTACTCGCTGATAAATTAATTATATTGTAAAAGTAGGTCGTTAAAGTGTAACTAATTCACTTAACATCAAAATATCAATAAAGATACATATTTGTAATTCTAATAATAATTATTATTTTTAAAATTATTGTGGGTATAGAATTTATTAAAATAATGGAATTTATAAATTACCAATATTGTTTTTATATATATATATATAGTGTTAGGTATATAGAATTACTTAAATATGGATAGTATTATATAATTATGCTAAGTGATTAAAGTTTTTTTTAAAAGCCTATTTATCGAATACAAGTACGAAAGTTTAATATAAGATAGGTATTGAAATGATTAACTAATCTATAAGATCTGAATTATTGCCTTCAATCAAAGGAGTAAGACTGGTTTCGTGTTGTGTATGACGAAAGTTTCGCGATTTTTGATTTCTCGGTTCCCCGTTTATCTCTTTTTCTTCACCCTCGTTCTTATTTTCTACAAATCATAATAAGTTAATATCACATTAACAGCCGGTAAAACACGTTCAAAAACTAAACTACGAAAATAAAAATATGTTCCTTATAATGGCGGGGACTCCGTAGACAACAGGAAATACAAAAAAATACGCCGAACATTTTACTACCGATTACCTGGGTTATCTGCCGACAAGCCCGCCGAGCATTCCGATTCAATTGCTTTTTTCGATGAAGTCGGAACCATTCCTTGGACCAGATCCATTCGCGAATCCAAAGAAAATTGTTTTCCGGACATTAATATCCCTCGAATTCTTCTTCTCATGGCTTGAAAACAATGACAAGGGGGAGAAAAAAATCAATTATCGTTATTCGACGGGTATCTGTAATGTTTATGATAATATCACACTCACAAGAGCTGTCTTTCATTTCGCTTCTCAGTAACTTCCGCGACCAATCGTCCCCGTTGTCGAACAGCGCGGCGAAACTTCCGTTGACCACTTTCGGCGACATCGGCGAATTAGCCAGCAACAAACTGGCACCGAAATTGTTGTTCCAATTCCGTGTCTCTGTAATGATATATCGTACAAGCATACATGAAACGCGTATATAGTTTACGGGAAAATTTGACGTAGGAAAAATGACGCGTTACTGTTGTGCAGTGAAAATTGTTGGTTTTGGTGTGCACAACGTAGAGCTAAAATACGCTAGTGATTGTCAAACGAATTAATTCTAATCAGGCGCGGACTGACACCAATATGTATATATATATCATCGGTGCACAAGAATAGAGATATTAGAGATTATTATGAAAATGTATTGCAAAATACTCATATTTTTTGTGTAAGAACGACATTTTTGATATTTCCAAAAATCTCCTCAAGATAGCTGTAGTGTCGTTATTCCCTTATGGCATATACACTAATTCGTATAATTTTTAAACCGCTGTACTGAAAAATTTACTTTTTTGAGTTATGTCGTTGTTCTTGTGCACCGACAAATGACGATATATATATATAGGATATTATATGAAGCGTTGAATATTACTATGTGGTGCTTTGATTAGCTACGAGTGCAACTGAATCTAAAAACAATATAGTACATCGTGTTGGCGTTGTACGAAATTATAAGTATACGATAAAATAAACACTCACTGAAAAGAGAAAATTGTAATTTTTACCATTATATGAAAAATTTTTGATTTCGTTTTGATTGACATAAACGGATGACACGATATCGGATATACCAGAGAACCTTTAACATCTTTTATAAAAAAATTTTACCCTCAAATCGATACACTTTTACCATCATTATCTGAAAGTTAGAATAATATCTCAGAAATTCTATGCACCTTAAACACAAACTGGTTTTTAAACCAATACAGTATCGTAATCAAAACAGAATGAAAACACCAGTCCCACCGGTACTAACGATTGAAATTACAATATTATCGGTAAGTTACACATAGCATAAATATGTATACTTAGTGATGCGTCCATATCATGCGTTTAACCGACGACGACGTCTCGCGATTTTTCGATTCCAGAATGTGTACGATTCATTTCACTAAAGTTTTCACCGTTTTTGGCTTGTGACGAAAATATCTACGTTCATTGTTCTCACCAATAATTACACACAGGAATCGCTATCGTGTACGTCGCACACTTACATTGCTTGAAGTTATCTATACAATACACGTTATATTCAAGCTAATATTTTTTTTTTTTTTTTATCAAATTAAATTATATGTTTAATTTAGAGCAAACGCGTCTCCAAGGTAAGAGGGGGGAAAGGAGCAGTCGGCCCTCCTATAGAAACTTTCTAACTTTTGTTAACAAATCCTTTGTTAAAAAAAAAAATAAATAATGATCAATGATAAAAAAAGAGAACTTTTATTAATATTAAGAATATTTCCTGTAAGCGTTGCTTCAGCAGAAAGAAATTTTTCAACACTTCACAAGTTCATTATAAATTGGTATGCCAATTTTTACAGCATTTTACTTCACACCAAAATTATTGTTCTATTTTTTTTTTTTAATGTACCTATTAACCGTTTTATCTCTTTAAATTTGTAATAGTTTATAAACATAAAGATCTTTGCTATATAAACATAAATGTATAAATAGAAAAATCTTTACATTTCATGATTATTCTAGTTTTTAATAGTATATTTGCTGTAGGTACTTGGATAATGCTTAAGTAATGAGAGTTATTAGTTTTACTTTCACTTATTTTCTTGCGCTTTTTATATTAAAAACTTGGTAAAGGAACCAAATGGGGCAAAATAGAATAACAGGATAGCATTAATGCAGTTGCACAGAAACATTTTAACATTCAGATCAATATAAATAATGTAATTAATAGATTCATTAAAAATAAATGAAAACCCGATTTTACTATAATTAACTGTACCTACTTATTCATTATTTGTTTTGTATTAATATTTAGTAATTATCGAGTTAAAATAGGTTTGCCCCTCTTCCTGAAAAGTTTCTAGGATTACCCCTGATGTAGAGTAGAATATTATTAATTTCTGGCAATAACCAATGCTGATATACCTACTGATATAATATTGTGTATTTATACATCTGCGATTATGTCATCATAAGTAAACATATATTAAGATTATTTTTAATACTAAAAATAAATATGTTGCATTAAAAATGTAGGTAATCCATCTGAATAGCACAATAAATGGTACATTGTTTAGATTTTACTAAGTAACTACGAGCTTAATTTTACTTATCATGTTTATAAAAAAAAATATTAAAATCGAGTTCTTAATAGTGAATAGTGAACTTACTATTTGAATAGTATTTTGAATTATTACTGGTCTAATGACAAATTACCCATGGATATTTAACCAGATTATTTTTTATTTAAATTACACCATTTTGACTCTTGAAATTTTCATGATTGAGAAAAATAATTTTTTATTATAATTTACCGTCTAATAACCTGGCCGTTGTACTTTTGTTGATGATTTTGGCCAAAACGTAAATACGTTATTAAACACATTATTTTATGAGAGACATGAATGCATCATAAAAATTAAAAGTATTATTTTTCGTTTTATTTCAATATTCGATATTATGAAATCATACAATAACTAATAAGTTTTAGTACCAGGAGTCAAATATTAAACAATAAATATAAAATAAAAATTAATTCAACTGTTGAAATAATATAGTATATTATCTTTAATTTATAGTAATAATAATTGCTACAATAAAATATTATACCTAAACGTATAACTGTGTAGTATAATAACAAATGTGAGCTGCACTTAATGCGTTCCTTTAATTTTATTTAATATTAATTTTCGAAGGCGTACTGAGTATACCCGTAGATATTACATATTATTGAATAATTCGTACAACGGTTTTGTGTATTTCTTATAACATTAATTATTATTCTCAATCGTTACACAACATTTCGAAACTTGGAAGATACGCGTCGTTGTTACTTAACAGCAAAATAAAAATCGAGTTATATCACACATAATCATTTACGGTTTTGTTGGTTTCTATTAAATAATATACAAGATTTGAATGTTGATAACTACATACTTGTTCTTCGGCCAGATGCATATTTATGTATATAATATTATATTTTCAATATCAAAACTAAAAGGCTGTAAAACTCAATAAACTTTAGGTTTTCCATCTGTATTTGTACACATCTCCGAGTAGAAATTCCGAGGTTATTTATTGACTCCTCTATATTTCACGGAAAATGTTAGATAATGTTGATTGCGTTTTATTAAAATTGTTCCCTACATTTTTCTGCAGTAGTTTTTGTAGAAAAACAATAAATCTAGGAGAGCGCATTGTATGTGTTGTATATATAATTTGTTTGCGAAAAAAACTCAAATCTGAAAAAATTTGTTTATTCTTAATGTACATCGCGTAATATACATGTGTTGTGTACGAATTTTTGCAGATTTTAAATACCAAAGATCATCATTATTATCAATACTAGTATAGTTTTTTTTTTTTTTTACTTTTTTTTATTCAAATGCTGAAAACCTCTAAAATTTACGGCTTCACAGTCATCACTATATAATATGTAATGTTGTGTAGATTAATAAATACGCCACAGACTTCAGCCAGTCTGCACCTGTTACTATTTTATTTATTATTAAGCATTAGGATTACCAGCTAGTGAGACTTTAGTCTTATTGTGGGTGCTGTCAGCATTTTTTTCGTCGTCTATGATTTCGGTTGCCGTTTTTTTGATTTCAGCCCAATCTCTTGTGATGTCCGAGATCGTAGTGTATTGTGACGTAACAGTAAAGCGTATAACGTATTTACCTACGGAAAACCCAAAATATTATAATTAATCGATTTTATGTGGACCTAATGCATAGTCGTAGATTGTATATTTTGCGCACGTGATTAATGCAAAACAACTGAAACTATTACTATTGTTATAGAATACCTTTTAGAGATGCAGGGACGCAATGAATCCTGCCACTGGAGTTCAAACGTTTTAACAGTCTTTCGGTTAAATGATTTTCTCCACGCAGACGAAAAACGACTAAACCTAAATGCCTAGCTGCCGGTATTTCGAATCTTTTATCGTTCAACACAAGAAGCTCGAATTTGCTGGCCAACTGTACGCCCTATTGTTCACACACACACACCATGATTACGATTAGTTATAGTACCATTCGTGTTGTTAAACTATAATCAGTATACTCACGCCTCGGATGTGTTTTTGAAGGCCTTTTATTCCAAAACATCGGATCACGAACCATAGTTTCAACGCTCTAAATCTTTTACTCAATGGTATTTGCCAGTGCTTTGGATAAAATAAAAATACGCGTTGAGCACATTTTATACAACGACAATAATAACATTTTAATTTAGTTCGAGTGTACACTTACCATGTAGTCAATAGCAAGCCCTGGTAAGAATAAAAATCAATCAATCGTGCTTGTGTAATGTAGTCAGCTCAAAAGTTTTATTTGGAAAAAAGAAAAAAAAACCAGAATGAGTATAGAAAAATCGTTAAGAATATTGTAAAACGGACGCCATATAATATTTTATATATATATTATATGTAGATGGATGGAGAAAATTGGGCATATATCAATTGCGCCGAAAATCGCAGGTAAAGAAAGAAAAAATATGGGATAGGAAAAAGGTATACATCAACTGCGCCAATCGATAATCTAATGTCATAATTTGTAGTATGTCAATTGCGCCAATCGATTGCTACATATAATATTTAAATGTGTATAAAACTATATTATCATTGATTTTACAACCAACAGACAGATATGGAAATCAAGATATGTTTTAATCGGTAAAAAGGATAAGATATCACTACAAAAAGCTCAATAAAGTAATTACATGAAAATCTATATTTATATCTACATTTTTCTATTTCTTTTTTGTTTTTGTTTTTTAGAAAATAAAACTTACAAGTTACAGTAACAGTATCAATAATTTTTATAAAGTAATTATTTTAATTTATTTTAATTATAACTATATAAATTACACTATATTTATATAAACTTAATATTATATTTTGATATTTTATTTAATAATTTTCTTTTACAGCGCAATTGATGTATTCCCTTTTAGTACTTACAACTTTTTTA
This sequence comes from Chaitophorus viminalis, assembly GCA_025469195.1. Taxonomy (NCBI): domain Eukaryota; kingdom Metazoa; phylum Arthropoda; class Insecta; order Hemiptera; family Aphididae; genus Chaitophorus; species Chaitophorus viminalis. Next base: position 41,255 of record JAIPRK010001547.1, read on the forward strand.
TACCGGCGCAATTGAGGTATACCTTTTTAGTATACCTTTTTTATACCGATGCAATTGGGATATATTTTACAGGTAGTGTCCCAAAATTAGCGCAATTGACGAACACCGTGAAAATTTTAGAAAGATTAAACCATCACCCCATCCTATTTCTTCACATAATAAATACGAATCGTAGCTATTGCAATCGTTTGATGCCATACTCAACCTGAGCAAAACTTATCCGAGACATCACACTCACCTGAATTTTCGTGCTGCAAATACAACGGGTCGACGTTGAATGTTCGATGCAGGCATTCGCTGTTTTTCACCCTGTAAATGTACACGCAATGGCCGTATGTAATACACCCGACACTGTTCGTACACCGTTGTACGATAATGTTATTATATGTTGCGAATCGCGCGAATTACCACATGGCTGTGCAGTCGAAATGCACCATCATCCATTTGCTCGGGTTGAACGCGATCGAATCTGCGTACGCGACGCCCGAGAGCCAGTGCCGAAACTCCGGACATATGAACGCCGTTCCTGCGTACGCGGCGTCCACGTGAAACCAAATGTCTTCCGCGTGGCCTGCGAATAATATACGTTTTTTACCGTAAATATTTGTATATATTTCCCCCGTTACAACATGTTAAGGCAGAGGTTCTCAAACTTTTATATATGCACCGGTACCCTTTTTACCGGGAAAAAAATAAAATTGTTGCGCACCCCTGCTCAGTTAGTAAACTGAAATATACATAAAAAAAATCTCAAGGGAGTTGTAAGCCATGATTTTCAGTCTGTCTATATCACACGCGAAACATAGGAATTTCCAACGTATACTGATCGATCAATTTATGCGATAACAATTTTTAAAATTGATTCAAATCCGTCGTTAAATTGTTAAGTATCCGATCGACTTTATAATTCTTTTGATTTTACCCCACAATATTTCACACAATGGAATTAAACAAATTGGAAACATAAAAATCAACAAAAGTAAATTTTTGGCTACGTTAAGTACAAAATTCAAAAAATGTGAAAAAAGTCGATCTCAAAAAGACTTCACAACGAGTTCAAAATTCTTATCGCATTAATTGATCGATTGGTACGTTGGAAATAGACATACGTTCTATGTTACACGTGTGATAGACAGAGATAGAAGATCATGGCTTACAATCCCCATAAAGACTTTTTTTTAGTATAATTTCAACCTGAATAACTCAATTACGCGTCTTGATTAAATAAAAACAATGATGAGGTACCTATTGCTTACATACATTTTTCTTTCATTAAAAGCTAACCCATAAAAAATGTCAAAAAGAAACTTACTTTACTTACTTTTTAAATAAATTGTTCTCATTATTTTCCAAAAATAAGTGCAATCTTTTAAAAAGCTTACATTTTTTTTTGCCCCCCCCCCTCAGAGAGTGATCTTTTTAATTATTACATTAGTTTTCTTTTCTACATTGCCCTGCACGGACAAATTCCAGATATCGAGTTTTCAAAAATATCACTTCAATGAGCCAATTTCAAAAACCAATAATTAAATTTCAATGGCACATACACGCGTTGTTGCGGTAACAACGGTAGGTTTTATTTCCGTGCTTAGACGTGCGTGACATTGCGTCCATGTGAAAGCCTAACTTCCCACCTCTATATTATTATACGTACGACTGTCAAATTGGTATACGAGCAGCCGCGCTTTCTCAGTTAACGATGAACGAAACGATTTGGTATACGGTACCGTTTTAAATTTAAAATTTGCAAATCGTATACCTTGGATTTTGGATTTATTTCCGTTTATTTAAATTTAAAGGTTTGTTTGCCCGACATGTACCCCCTAAAAATGTTAAGTACTTCCAAGAGGTACATGAACCACAGTTTGAGAACCAATTGGTTAAGGTGTATTATATATTGCTATTCTTACATATCGGTCCGAGTTCTTCGAGTTTGTCGAACGCACACGCACCGGTCGTACCCAACGTTGCGCATACCTGTCGAAACGCGTATACGTAAAATTGCACGGGTTAATGATAATTTGAATTAACAAACGTAACAACACAATAATATTCTAATATAACCTAAAAATCACTATTCACTTGCACGTGAGGTGAAAATTTTCGATAACTTAGTCTTATTATATAGAATAGGAAACCGTTGAAACTTTTTATGTAGTCTTTTGGGTAAGTTTTCGGAAGATTATAGTGGAACGAAATTATATTATGTTCACAAATATTCGTCTTGAACAGTGTACACTATATATATTATTATATCATCAACCAGCGGCACCGATCACATATATATTTTATCTATGATGACAGATATCATAGTAAACTTAGTGGAAGGTAAGATATTTTGGTAATTATCATGATTTATGTATTATGATTCATTAATTAATAATAACTAATACTCAACTAAATATTGTCAACAAAAAATGGTCAATCACAGCTGCTTACCTGTTTAACAATTGGATTATGGCAAAAAATGTATTAAATATTTGTTCAGCTACAAAATAAAGGTAAATGGATTATACAATCCATATTCCATTGTACGGGTGCTTTGTTTGATTAGCATTAAATTGTTGCTAAAGAAAAAATTTGGAAGGCGGTGGGGGTCCTTTGATGTTTGATATTATACTACATTTTCAACACTTCGGTGCCACTGTCATCATCTACATGTTGTATCATACTTTTCTTAAAATCCATTTAAAAAATGTTGGTCACATTTTGATGCGCGTTATATCATTCGAGTAGCGGACACGGTTAAACTAAATAATTGAAAGAAATAATAACATATATCGTATATTTGTTGTTATTATGTGGAAATTGTTTTAGTAAAATAACCAATAAGCAATGCTGATTTTTCAATCACTGTTATTATCAAAACATGAGATCATACAATTTTGAAAATGAAATTTAGTTCGAAAAAATTTCAAAATTATACATTATACAGTCACAATTCCAAAAATAGAAACTTTACAATAAGCTGAATATAATTCACCTTTCAATATTTCCAAAATATAATAGGCATACATTTGTTTTTATTTATTATTAAAATTATAGTAAAATATAGTGTTGTGGAGTTGTTATTTTTAATTTTAAAGCAATAAATTGACGCATGGCTTAATCATCTTTATCCGTAAAACAGATTCGAAATTCTGCTAAAATCTAGTATGCTGTATACATTATGGTAGTTTGTTCGTACAACCTTGAAGACAAATTTTATTTCCAAAAAAAAGTACACGTTAAACTAACAGTTTTTTTCACTCTTCTATACCTATATGATTTCTACACTACTTTATTAGCGGTGTTAAAATCATTTAGTTTGTAATGAATTAATAACAGTTAACGTTTATGGTTCGTAAATATTACACAATGTGAACACTTACGAAAAATGGTATTAAGTTTTGTTTTTTATCAATGGCAATAGCTTCCATCAACTGAGCTCCTCTCAGTGATAAAGAATCATCGCTTTCAATAAAACGCATTTTCACGAGACCGATGAGACCGGCTTTTTCGACCGAAGAATGGGCCTGCAAACAAAATAATCGCTCGTAATAACACTTTTATATATATATATATAGAATATGGTACGCCCGGCAATGTGAGTAATCTATTAGACATTTTGCATAGAGTATTCAATATTTATGTGTAGTTAAATAATACCAGTTAATCACAACAACTGCAGATGGATATAATTTTTAAAACAACTCTTGGTCAATGATATATGGTCGTGAAAAATATTATCATTGAACGCGTTATAGACTTGTTATTAATATAATATCCAACGGCATGGTTGAGTCAAGAGCTAAGCAAAGAAACAAAAACGTACCATCACGGCCGTGTTTATTAACTAGAACATTGCCTTGTGTTCCGTGTACCGACATACTTTTCCAACCACTATATTTTATACCATATTACTACTATAAATACAATTATAATATGTATCATGTTTTATTATTTATGCACAATTCAATGTCGAAATAAATAAGTAAGATTCTATGATGTAATGATACACATCGATAAATTTTGAACGTTAGCTTCGAGGTTCTAAAGGTATATTTATTTTTATACTATAGTCTATGTAGGTAATAATTAAAAAAAAAAGAAAAAAATCCTAATATTTCAATGATTAAATATAATGTATAAAAGTTATCGATATCTCAACAAAAACGCTCCGTCAACTCCATATAATAAAACGCCAAGTGAAAAAAAAAACCTTTAAAAAAATTGCTTTGAAATATAAGTGATATGAGGTAGAATCTAATATTATAAGCAGATCTAATGTATTCGTGAAATAGTGACTAATCCAAATTTAGTATATTGTATAAATAAATAATTTATTTTCATTTATTATATAAAATATTTCAATTCAAATTATTCTAAAATTGGTTTACTTGACCGGGAGATCCAGCCAATAATTTCCAGTTAAATACTATAGAATATGATGTAATTAATAAATAATGTAGACCCTATTTAAATAAATACATTTGTTTCCAACGTTTTTTTACACGGAGTTGGTGGAGTGGGAAATTGGTGGGAAATTCGATCTAAAGACTTAACGATGAATTTAAATCAGTTTTCAAAATTCTTATTGCATTAATTGATCGATCGGTATACGTTGGAAATAGGGAATGTCTGAAATTAATTCTATGTTGCGCGTTTGATGGACAGAGATAGAAAATCATGGCTTATAACCCCCTTAATAACTGTTACTAATTGGAGCCGATGACGGTAGGTGCACATTTTTATTTTGAAAATCTCGACAATACCGAACAGCGACGTGCCTAGCATATAATGTGTACCGGGTACCATAATGTATTAAGTACTATGGGTAGGTATACTTGATCCGAACAGTAAGCTACTAGTCTGCTGTTGATGTCTACGTCTTCCAGCTCCGGGTGTATCTCCTGTATCCGGCGAATCGCTTGAGTCCTGGCAGCCAATAAGCAAACGAACGTTGCTTCGCTCGATGTCGTCTGGAACGAAAACGATCGATAAAAAAACTGTCTAAGCCGAGATTCGCTCAAGTGCGAGTGCGATGCGGATACGCGCGGTACCTGAATGACTCCACCTCCTTTGCTCTCGTTGTGCGTGTGTAAAAACGCCTCGGGCAGTCCTATCATTTTGCCCAGCCAGTTCATCACTAAGATTTCCAGTTCCGTGCACGCAGGACTGCTGGCCTGTACATAGTGTAACATATCGGTAAGACGGTAAGAAAGAAAAGATATAAAAAAAAGTTGGTAAAAAAAAAAAAAATCGATAATAATTATTAATAACGATAAATCGTAATGTTTTATAGGTAGGTATGTATGGCCGAAATCATTGTGAGATTCGAAAACAAAATCGACAGTAATAATATTATGACGAATAATAATTATATTCTTTCTTATTTAAACATGGCATACTATAATAATAAAGATTTCTTATCTTTAACAAACTATACTATAGCCTTCAAATAACGTAAATATGTAAATATTATTAATCTATATTATGTAATGGTAAGTGAACTAGCTAATTATTAATTATTATTTGTCCACAAACATACGTATATATATATATATATATATATATATATATAATATATATTTATTTACTAAATTGTACCTCCTACTCGTATATTATGCCTATATTTAACAATCTTTGTTTTTATCTTCTCTAATTTTAGATTCTATGATTGTCAAATAATTAAATATTTAATAACATATTAATACTCCAATACGAGGGTTACCTTAGTGGTGACTGGTGAATTGGGCAATATATCCTATTGTGTATAGTTAAAACTTAATTTAATTACCATTCTTCAACATGTACAAACCGTATTTGGCCAAATAAATTATTATTCTTATTATTATTACAACTCGGATATTCGACATTACCCATGTGAATCCTAAACAGTTGATCGCGTCCGCAAGCATGTCGCCGAGTAACGATGGAAATGAGTTCAACGCTGGGAAGTACGCGTGCATCTGGGGTGATTGCCAATGTGTGATCTGAAACAAAACCGAGATCGGGTGTAACGGTTTGTCGACGTTTCCCCACTGTTATCGCGTACCCCGGGCATAATGATGTTCTCCACGTCGTCCATGATGTGATCCCAAGACTCTGGCTCGACAGGCGCACAATCCGGTGTTAGGTTCCTCAAGTATCCGGGATGTACGTTCGGGTAGACACGCCTTTCCCGTATGGTTTCTAAGTAATCTGCTATATAGTCTATCATTATTTTTCCTAAAATAGCACGGACAACCGTTCAGTTATAAGGTCCAAAGAAAGTAATTCTAAGCTCGCTTCAATTCAAAACTGTCATGATGTGTAAGCTAAGTGTAACACAAATATTATTTATAGCAACACAACTACGTACACGTAAAATATCTATATTTAGCACTTATAGTTGAAATAGATAGATTTGAAAAATAACAAATACTAAGTGGTTGTTACTTGTTATGTATAGTTTAATTTACCTCTTTTTCTATATTCATCGAAATCCATTAGTGTAGATGTTAAATTTCAATTCGGTCAAAGTCGATTAGTCTAAAAATAAAAATAAATTTATTGAAATATTATTAATTCAAAAACACATTAATAAGTACAAATTTTTTTATTACCTATGTATAATATTAATTTTCATGTTAATTTTAAGCTTAAATTTTCTAAACCAACAGTAAGAAACTTAAAATTCAGTTATATATTTTTGAACAATTTAAAATAATATAATAAAGCCAGTAAAGGTCACTTGAAAACCTAGTTAAAATATTGTGACATTAGTAGATTAACGATGAGTTGACTAGTTTAACGAATAGTTTATTTGATATAGAGTGCTAAAGACATAGTTTGTAAGGACGGATGAGTAAATAATTTTGAGATATTCGTATATTCATCAACAGCCTATGGCAAGCTTTCTTAACCGGCCTACCAAATCAACTGATATTTTGAAAATATCATAATAATTTTGAAATTAATAATATTTTATTTAAAAAAGAATTTATTAAGTTATAATTAATAATATATTATTATTGTTTCTTCGGGTTGTTGTTCTTAACAACTAATAATAGTATACAATATAAAATGATAAAACGTTTAGAAAATAATTTTAGTCTATCTTCGGTTACATTTCCTCTCTATGCATTTCTATGAAATATAGGCCCACGATTCTCAGGTATTCAGATGACAGATTTAATCTCAAATTTGACCCACCGTGAAAAGAAAAAGGTTGGAGACCATTGATTCAACAGTATTCCAATCTCGAATTCTTCTCGACAAAGAAAAAGTGATGATCGGCCTAAAACTATGTCCCAATACAAAAATAATAATCATTTATTCGTATCGAACACTTATAATAGTATTTGACTGTATTTCTAAAAAAAAAATAAAAAAAAAATTGTAGATATGAACTTTATAGGTCTTCATAAAACGATTCAAATAATCCCTGACAATAGACTCACGTATCCATTACATGATTATAATATGATGATTAAAGACATTTTAATTTAACTCACATTTTACACGGTTATCATAGTTTATTTTCAAAGTTGTTTTGGGCTTTGGCTAAGCTGTCAATTTCAAGAAAATGACGTTCATGAGATATTAGGCCGAGCAAAGTTAAAAGAGTAGGTATAATATAATATTAGCACACCCACTGCATAACATATCCGATAGTTATAGGTATGGACGTTAAAACGCAAGTAAGTTGTATGATTTTGTGTCCCAAGTCGCCGAAGTTAACTAAAGCTGTGTAGTTAGTGTTCGGTGATAAATTTAATTACATATATTTTTTTAACTATCTCCACAACGCAGCCAAAATGTATACGGTGATAAATTCGCGCTTTTTTAGTAACAAACGATAATGTTTGATGAAAACACTTATAAGATTAGTTTAGGATAAGTAGTTGTAATTTGTTAAGTGCGCTGACTTCACCTGGTACCTTACGGGATCGATAAAGTCTGATAAAGATACATAAAAAAGCAATATATTGACAAATAACACTCAATTACTCTTTATAACCATTATTTACCAGACATCGTTTCAAGGTATGTCTATATAAAGATTTGTTTAACAATTTCAAGTGAAACGGTGTCTGTAATATATAAGTAATACATTTTAACATCGTCGAACCAATGGACGTTGTGCGATATTATCGTGCACTAATATACATTTAGACGAATACCCAGCCGTCATCAAGACGTGTTGTGTTGTATAGTCGAAGAACAAATGTCTCAATATTAGTTCATTTGAAATTGCTACGTTTTTGGCTCGGTAAACGGAAAACGATATTATAGGTATATGATATTAAATATTACGGTAGACTAGTGTCGCTAGATTTTAGAAAAAAAAAGAATTATTTTCGCGATTTGAAACTTTATCGGTTCTATACCGATACTGGAGGTATTTTAATTTACTGTCGTTGGATTAATTCGAAATGTGTTATGCGAACGATTTTTCCCGTTGAATTATGATAATAAAATGTGTAAGGTTTGAAAGTTTTAGGAATTGCATATTATTCCAAATGCTCTCGTTTTATAGCAGACCTGTAATCTATAGACATCCAAGCAGTACAACAGTGAGATTAAAAAATATGTATTTTGTCAATTTTAGGTAAAAAGTGCATATTTCTTGATATTTGTATACGCTTGGATTATGCGTGTTTAATATTTTATAAATTTTATGAAATACACATTCCGATGACATTGACTACCTAACGTTGAAATACATTTTTCTAGCATCTTCTGTCAAATAATCTTCAGACTTTTAAATTGAAGAATAACTTATAACTTAACCGTAAGAAAATATTGGTATTATTTTTTCATATTTTACATTTGTTTTCGAGCGTATATTTAAATAACAATCTTGATTTTTTTTTTTATACTTTTAAATATTTGTACGTAAAGTTATTATATTTTTTATTTTATATTTTACATTTTTCATGCATGTTTTACGATTTTTTCGTGCATACTTTGTCTTTTTTTAGCTTCTATAATTTCCGAGCTCTAATTACGACATTATTAGTGCCATCGTGGTATTAGCCGCATTAGGGTGAGCGCAATACGGTCGGTGGGTAACCATTCCAAGAACCTTAAGAGTGTAACATAATAAGGGTATGCGTTATATATCTGTACGCACACATGCAAAAACGAAATTAAGTCATGCACTTCCATTTCATTTCCATTCGATTATGTATTTATGTAGTACTATTGTGATTATTATTAAATCATTTTTAAGAGATTAAACGCAGTTTTACGTTGCAGTGAAAAATAGTTTGTCTTAGTGACACAATACCCATACGAGACGTAATAAACAATTTTTTTTTTTTACATTTTTGGTAGTTGAATTATTTAAATATGTTATATTATTGTAGCAGAAAATTAAACGACAACAATTTAAAACAGTGTATCTACCTGCTCTACGATTTTCAATAGGTACTGAAATTAAGACTTATCGATTTTGTAGAAACTGTTTAAATTATCTGAATAATAATTTTCAAGTAATTTATTTATTAATTATAATTTATGCCAGACGGCTTTTAAAATGTGACACAATAGAAAGAATGAAACATGTACAATGGAAACAGTTAAAAACAGTTGACAACATAAACACGCTCTAAACTTACACTAACTTTGCTAATACTAATTTTAAAAACGTTAATTGACAAGGGCAAAGATAAAGGGATATAATTAAAAAAAGATTCGTAAAGCAATATTACGTCTCCAGTGGCGAGGCGTGAGTTTTTGGTTGGGGAGACATTGAAAAAAAAATGGCCCCAATACACCTTGACCCCCCCCCCTTTTTATTTTATCTATACGAAAAGAAATAAATGTTCAAAAAACTAAAAGCAAAATGAAATATACTTAAACGTTCAACTTCCTTTAATTAATAAAAAAATAAGGGTTATTATAACAAACAAAATAAAATGTAATATACCTATACTAGTATTTTATGCAACTCGTATAAAATAAACATTTACCTATCGCGACTTGTACCGGACGATGGCGAGACAAATTATAATCAACGCGACGGTGCGGTGACGTCGATAATGATTGTGGTAATATTCAATTACGAACGGCGAGACACGTCTCATAGCGTATATAGTAAACCCCACTCATATTAAAATTCCCCCTGTACCTGCTCGCCAATTATTGGGAGACGTTTCGTTGAAACGTCTCTTTGATATTAGATATTATAATACCATGTTTGGATTTTGGAATGACCCGCATCGCCAGCTCGTTCTCACGGCCTTATCGCGCACGTCTAATATATTTTAAGAATTCTATAACTGTACAACGAAAAACCGAGTTTAAGTTTTTAACAATTACAACAATATGAAAACATACACGATAATGAATGACGTTCAAATTTGTAAATATTTTATAAAACAAAATTATTTGTCTCGTGTTCTAATTTCTAAGTGGGGAGACGTTGTCTCATTGTCTCCTATGACGCTTCGCCACTGTACGTCTCCATTTTGCAATGTTAAAAATATATTTAGGTATGTTGGTTATATTATTCCTTTCCGTATAAAGAAACGAAGACAATTTAAGAAACAGAAAATGGTCGAGATGACACACCTCTACGTACGATACAATTGTTATGTCATTAGTATATAGTATACTTGAATTGAGCATTATTTTAATCTGGCAAAATCATAAACGTATTTAATAAGTATGATAATCAATGATGGTGATGCATTGATAATTTTTTGAAACCGGTATTTTACTTTTATTATCATACGAAAAAGTTAGACCAGATGGCCGTTAATTTTTGATATATTCGCTCATATAGCGGTTAAACAGCAGTACATAAATCATAAATATATTATACTTAATTGTATTACATTGCATTGAATTAATGTTATTATGTATTCGTTATTCAAATGACAAGACAACTTTTAACGGAGTTCAATGAACTAAAAAAAAATTGTTGACATCTAAATGCGTTCCAATTTATTGTCTAAACATGACAACATATTAGGTACACAAAAATTTTTTTTAGGGCCTTTACTATTTTTTATTTTTTATTTTATTTTATTTTTTTTTTTTGAAACGTTTTCCAAAAATAAAACAAAACATAAAATATGAAAGTATTTGTTTTTCATTATTTTAAATTTGAGACTATTAAACTTACGATACGTGTAAAAAAAAAAAAATGTTTCGGTTTAGTTTGTTAGTCAACACATAATATTCAAAGCGATTAATCCAATATAGGTATCTATTTTACGTTTGTCGTTTTTAACTCGACAAAAAAGCAATTTATTTTAACATATTATAAGTAATCTTTAGTTTCAATTACATTACACCGATAATCGATGACCGATGGGTAGAATATTACATTTTAAACAATAATGAATCGCGAATACTTTTTACTGCTTTAAAATAACGATTAAAGTCATCAAAAACTAAATAGTTTGTGAGAAGTTTTTTTTTTTGGATTTAACCATAAATATCAAAGACTTGTAATGTTTTGAAAAATGTAATCACTGCTGAATCTTACTGAACTTGTATTACAATTTTAAAATATAAAAATCCAATACAGAATAACTTAACATGCAATATTTTAATTATTTCCAAACTATCACTTAGAAATTATAATATGTATTTATCGAATTAAATAAAGTTGTAAGTGCAAAAGTTGTACACAATTTTATGTACTACATGAATTATATATGATATAATATAAAGATAGTTTATTTTATTTCTTATAATGTTCAGAAACATTATTATGAAGGTGAATATCAATGATTTATCAGTTGATCAGGTATTGAACAAAATTTTGAGTAAAAAAATAAAATAAAACAATTAAAATTTCTAAAAAAAAAACCATTGTTGATAATAATAATAATTTATTAATTAAATAATATGAATTAATGCATAAATTTGATAATTTTTGTTTTGGTTCAATGAAACTTTAAGTAAATATAATTATTTAGAATAACTCCTTATATATATTTTCCTATTCATTTCATGCTGAACGTGGCCAGTGAAATTTAAAACATACAAGTCGCTCAGAAAACAATACAACTTTGAAACCATAAAAAATTATATGTAACGTGATATACAAAATCAATAGTATAAATACTCGTATATATATACCCGTTTAAATTAATTATTGTTTTCTAAAAACAGTATTTATGTACCTATAACACAAACAAAATATACACAACTAAATATATACTAATATATATATATATATATATATAACTAATATACACAAACATCTCATTACGTGCAATGGTTATTAATTTATCATTATTTTTATTATGCATCTCCTTCTTTCCATCAAACGTAGCATGCATGGGACTAGACCGCAGAAATTAATTAATTATAAATATAATTTATAATCATCCATAATTACTATTATAAGTAAGTTTTGTATTTTATAGTAACTTCTGTGTTAAACTTCAACTTACAACTTTTTTATTCGTATAAATAAACGATTAACAAATGGGAATAATATAAAAGTTATGAATATAACGTTCACATCTGTATCTCATTCGATTATATAGTTAATAATGACTAACTATTGGGTTGTCCATGTTCATTTTTTAAGCTAATGTGAACTTTATAAAAAAAAAAAATTTTGAACAATAATAATACAGGTTAATTAATATGTTGTTTCAAACAAATTATTACATTAAAAATTACAAAAAGACATACATTTTTGCAAAATACTATGAAAATATTTTGCTCAGAAATCGAAAATAAAATAATTATAACGTATTAATATTAAGTTAATATAGGTAATCATCGATGTAGTATCCAAGTTTAAGGAGATCAAAAAGTTGCTTAACAATATATCTTTCACTTTCTATACCTACTTTAAATAAACTAGAAGAAATTTCATTATTATTACGTCAAGTTAGTACAATAATGTTGTACAGCAATATTTTTAAATTTATTTTCTCGTTTGCTAATATAGTGTAATAAGCAAAGATCGAATTTAATAGGTCTAAAAATAACTACAATTTTTTTCTAGGTACTAGCAATTATAAAAAACTGATTTAGTAAATAATTATTTATGAATTAGAATATAATAATAATAATAATAATAATAATAATAATAATAATAATAATAATAATAATAATAATAATAATAATAATAATAATAATAATAATAATAATAATAATAATCATGATAATAATAATAATATGAATAATACTATTTATGAATTTTTAATTTTTTTCTATTACCCAAGAATTTAAGAAAATGAATATACATACCTAGATGAAGAAAAATTAATGTTTTCAAAATAATACAGATTTATGAAAAATATTAAGTAAATCAGTATGTTATGCATATTAATAAAAAATAGTACTAAAATCTAAAAATACTTCAGATATAAAAAAATTGCATTATAAACTTCATACTTGGAGTCATTACACAAATATATAAACGCTGACTTTGTCATTTTTTTCTATAGTAAAGTCTTAATCTTATGAAGCAAATGTTATAACATCTGAAACCTGGACTCATAAGTATCAAAAGGGCATATTTTTGTGGGTAAATTTAAAAATAATAGAACTAAAATTGATTAATCATTCGAAATTAGCAAAAAAAGTTTTATATTTGAATTTCCAAACTAAAATTACTTGCTTATACAAATGTATATATTAATATTATATATTAATCATAAAAACAGCGGTAAAATATCCAATTTTTTATTTCGAGAAATGTGATATAATATAGCCTATTCTTATGGCCACACCAACAGATTTTTATTCGCATAATTTAGGCTTTTAGATCACAAATAAAGCAATTAAAATTATCTTCAAATCCGGGTCACTATTAGTGATATATTTTTTTTTTTATTCCAATTTCAGTTCGATTAAGTATACTGAATGTATTGTGTAAATCAAAAACATTCAACGAGCAGATTACGTACAACGGGAAAATAAATATTTAAAATATAATTGTTATAATATCAGCAGTATTTGATACCATAAAAGCCAAAATATGATTCAAGTTAAAGCTATAAAATATAATATAATAAATTATAGTGTACACCTAATGAAAATCTGCACTGTTCTGATATTTAATTTTCAATTTCTCCGGATATTTATTTATTATTAGTAATAATTTATAACTATTAAAGTTGATGAAATATAATATGTCAAATAAAAATATAAATAATTAGTATATTGATGTTCGAATATTGAATTGTGCAAGACATTCATTTAGATAAATATTACTTGTTAAATATTTATATCTAATAAAAATATTATGTTTCAAATGTAATAAAAGTAATCATGTTTCTCTTATAAATTAAGATTTGCTCGATAATTTAATAAAATAAAATACCTAGGTATATAACATAGGTATACGAAATGAAACATAAGTTGGTAAAAGTATTAGTATGTTCTTTAAATAATAATTTAAAAAAATTGCGCTTATTACGAAAAATATTAAAAGTAAAAAATATAAAAACCTAGAAAATAACGCACACGCATATTTTTAGAAAAACAAACAGAAAATGTTCGCAAGTCAATAGATTTTTATACACCAAACGATTGAACCGTGTCCGCGGATAGAATTATTTTCAATTGATTATAATATTGTATTATAACTATTCTTGAACAACTTTGTTCGAATTCAAGCTCGCGACAAGTGAGTTTTTTTTTCTTCGATATTGAACGTCGGACTATTATTGCTTATTATCATCATCATTATTATGCAACGATAAGTACACGGGCCGCATTAAAATAAAAACGGACCCATTGGCATGACGAAAATGATAACCGCAGTATTGTGTGCGATGGGAAAACGACGAGCATAATTTGTATGAATATGTATAACGAAACATGTTTGTATGCGACACGTTTTTAGATAATGTACATCTTACCTGTAGGATACTGGTGTGCTGCAATCGTGGTACGTCGAGCAGACTTGTTTTGAACACGCGAAAAAGTAGAATGTTCAAAATAACAGACCGACTGGTGATGCTCGCCCGTTGTCCGAAGTTCAGCGCATGCTTTCCTCGTCCCCAATCGTCGTCGGCGCGCACAGCCGGCCTGCGTACAGTTAACAATATATACTGCAACATAATATCGGCACCTATATAGATATAACAACATCAGCGTGGTAATCACCATAATCGTACTAATTGCACGCTCGCGTTCCGCAGGACTTCGACGGTTCGAAATACGGTCGTTGTATCCTCGGTGTATATGCACAGTGACACCTCTAAGCACCGAACACTCTCGGTTGTAGTAATCTCGTCCGTTATTCAGAGGTGTCCGCTATTCGAAGGAAGAAAAATTCCCCTGCACATACTATACACAATAATGTACAATATTTATATACTAACACCAAGAAAACCTCTAATGCATTCACTCAAGTTAGTCTAAGGTCGATAGAGACCATCCCAGATATGATAAAAAAAGTGTTCAAATATCATTCGCATTTTAAATTCAAATTAAAAAATTGGTTTTATGATAATCTATATAACTATTGTAAGATCAGAACTATTTTTTATGCCTAGAACCATTTATTAAACAATTTACTTATTAATAATTCTAAATATTCAATTACAAAATAATATTTAATATAATCATGATTGTTTTCATACTTTTAAATGATACCTTATTAATTCCTTATTATGAATCCTATATATCATATTGTGAATTTTTTGATATTTTTTTTTTTCACTTTAAATTTAATATTTAGCATTTTTATAATACATATTTTCTTTTCTTTTTATGTTTAAAATTACAACTATATAAGTAATCTTGCTCTACAATAAGAGGTATTAACTCAGTGTAGAGCAAAGCTAGTAATTTCTCAATACATCCATTATATTTTGTACACATTTCTTCTACTAGCAATAAAATAAATTATTAAAAATTATTATTATTATATGTATAATATAATGATATAGGTATAATATGTATTATGTATATTCGTATTATTTTAATAATAAATAAATATTAATTGTACATATTATTATTTAAAACTATGATATTGTTATGTATGTATACAAGTAATGAAAATGTACATAAAAATCAACATTCATTGAAAAAAAAAGTTACCTACCTTAGCTTGTTTATTTAGACCTAGATACATAGTCATTTTATGTATTAAAGCATTTTGTAATTCAACTGCATTGGAGACCAATGATGTTATATTAGAGTAGTAGCCAGTGAAAATATGATACTTGGTTGTCTTGGCCGGGTCTAGTGGTGGTCAAACGCGGGTGATGATAGATCCCCCCCATGACCTTTTTTCAATATTTTTTATTATATAATTTGAATAAATATTTGTCAAAAAAAAAAAAAAATCATATCACATAACAACAAAATAATATGACCGCTACTGACTTGGCCCCTATTTAAGGACTTGGCCCCTCGGCTATATCCTCAGTTGCCCCTCCCTGTCGTCGAGTCTGCTCTAATCGTGTTAATAAATACAATCGT
>JAIPRK010001548.1:0-57492 GCA_025469195.1 Chaitophorus viminalis
AGAAAATTAATATGCTTACGTTAGATATGTTATATAATACTTTTATATATTTACAAATGTTTCTTTTATATATAATATTAGCTTATTTGACAAAATTATTATAGTGGTATATATATTTTACAACAGTCACTTAACATGTGTACACCGGTTATCCGACAATCAGTGGCGATCACAGGGGGGTGTTTTGTGTGTTACCCTCCCCGAAATATCAGAAACAAAATATATTTTACTTGACCTACAAAATGTATTACAAATACATAATGGCCAAAGCACCAAGACGTTTTGATATTATTATCTTATAATTTAAATAATCAATTAATACATATGTGTATATACTATAGTCTATAAGTATCTAAAATAAAAAGTAATACAGTATGAATAGTATGATATTTATGAACAGTCTAGTTTTTCAAAAACCCCCTCCTAAATATTTTCCTGCGTTCACCCCGGCCATCAATACTTTAATTTTATTTTCGCTGTCGTAGTTTACGTATATTTTTACTGTACTTTACCGGAAGTACAGTCACTATACGTACACGAATGTCACAATAAGAACAGGTCAATACTGACGATGAAGAAGAAAACAGCGAACTAACCTAACTTGGTAGTGGCTGGTACCCTCACCATGCACAGAAATATTGTAAAATCTCCAAGTGTCCTCAGGAGAGCAATCCAGCACCATGCAGATCGAAAGCTTTGAGAAATTATCCGTATGAAAGTATGGTCATGGAGTTACTCGACACAAAAAAAAAGCAAACATCGATAGATTCACGCATAATTAAATAACATGCACAGTAGTAAAATATGTACATACTTTATTAAAATTTACTTACGTTTTTTAATCATGCATACATAGTTAATAATACATTATTTATTTTTTCTTAAAACAAATCAAACCATTTGCTTATTAGAAACAATCGGTTAATCGACATATTTCGGCTTGGTCCCAAAGTGTACCTAATAAACAGCTTCTACGGTATATACAACTTTATCCAGTTATCATCGCCATCGCATTTAATTATTAGTTTGTTATTATTTTTACTGAACTATATGTTATACAAACTAATATAGATACATAAATATTGTACACATGTAATTGTCGTTCCACAATGCTTATTTGGCAATGGCATGAGGTGTAGCTAGGGACGGGGAGCAATGGCTAAAGGGGCAATGGCCACCAGGATCATGTTTACGTATATTGTATTCTATTTACGATTCGAATTTTTACTAAACGTTCAAATTAAAATTGATTCGATATAATTACGGTTTGTTGGGTTACATAAGCGCAACAGTCAAAAGCCAAATAGGGATTTAGACACTATTAGCATTACACCATTAATGTAATGGTGTTACACCTCAAGTTCAACACTATTGATTTTTAAGGAAATATTTTCTACGATGAGTATTTAATCGAAACTGTTATTAATATCTATAGTTCCTTGATCGAGAAACATGGTTGTCAAAAGAGATTTATATAACAAATACAACCGCGGAACATCAAATTATAATAGTTTCGCATCCGTCCGACTGGGACTGCGGTATTTACATTGTTTTCGATCTTTTTCGATTGTCCAACGCGGACAATGGTCGTTGTTATAGTTATTGTTGTAGCCTTTTCTCTCTGTCAACAATAGATGCACACGTGCCGTTCAAGTTGCCTACGCAATACTCCTCGTTCGGTAATTTATCCGGCATTATTGTTACTCCACTGCTGGGCACAATCTGTGAACAACACCGCCGATTAGGGGCGGCTTTTAGGGGGGGGGGTCGTGCATATGGACCGTGTCTCCCCCCCCAAACATCTTACTCTTTATTTTGTCAAATATTTTCATTGATTTAGTCATGTATAAGTGTATAACTTGTACCATATTAATTATTATGAGATAATATTTTGATCTAAATTAAATTAGATTAAATTGGATTAAATCTAAAATAATTATCATCTGATAACGAAATTATGATAATTGATAATGTGATAGGAACGTATAATCAACCTAACCTAACCTAACCTATTTTTATTTCATTAATATTAACGTTTGTATATATCTTTTTTTTTTTATGTATTATATAAATAGTAAATACACTGTTAATTTTCACTCTAAATAATAACTTAATACACAAATTCTTCCTGATTATACAAACACTTTCTGTCTAATTTTATTATAGCGTAAATATATACATCCAAAAGAATATCGCCCCCTCCCCCTCCCCAAACAAAGAACTAAAGCCGCCCCTGCCGCCGATTGAGTAATTTTAATCATTTTACCGGGTTGCAATCATATAGTACTTCTCAATTTTCAACTTTATAGTAGGTATGTATAATTCTGGGCATAATTTATTGGTCAATACATATTCATTATACCGTCAACTGAGTTCTACGAGCCTGGTGCAGACACGAATATAATACGATATTTGTGTTGCGGTCTGAAATACAACGTCTGACATACGTGTATGCAAAACGAACGAGTAAATTATTGTTTTTAAGTAATACATTTAAATGTTTTACGTATTCAAACTAATACGGTGATCCGTAGTGAAAACAACCAACATCGAAACACAGAAGCGCTTCTGAAAACATGAGTGATAGCGTAGCTTTTCCGGCGGTGGCGCAGCTCTGGTGGCTTCGTGTGAAAGAGCTCTTAGTAGGTACTGAGAACAATAATTCATATCATATATGTTTTTAATGTTTGTACAAGTAACTATTGGATTTAATTTTGTGGTTATTTTTAAAAGACGTTTGCCTTTTTCATTATAAAAACAAAATCTTAATTTATATTTATAACACTAATGGAATAATATAATAATATTATATTAATTAATCTCATATAAATTTTTATAATATTATTTTTTTAGACCCCCCCCCCCTACAAAAAATTTGATAAAACACCACTGATTATAGGTGTTATTGACGATTCGTAGGCAAAAGAACATATTAATATACATATATTCCATCTCGGACGTTCGTACCATATATTATACTAGTTATAACCAGTGGCATATTTTCGGGGGACTCCAGGTTTTGACCCCCCCTCCTCTCCTTAGAAGAAAAAAAAGTTTCAAAAGTCATAAGTGACTTGCACTGAAGGCACAGAGAACATTAATTTATTTATATATATTTACTTATTTTTTTTTTTTAGACCCCTTCACTAGAAAATTTTTGAAAATTTGCCGCTGAATATATCCTCATGAATCATGATTATTACGTTATTTTAGTTATTTTACCTACCAGACGCGCACCCAGGATTTTTGTTTAGGAGGGGCTTAAACATTTTTCTATTTTCTTTATACACAAATAAATAATTACCACAAATTATAAATGGTAATATTTTTACTATTATTATTATTATATGTTTAATCAATCATCATAGTAGTACTATTATATTTGTGAAAATATGCTATAATAGTATATAATTTAGTAGAAAATATAATTTTTTTTTGGGGGGGGGGGCTTCAACCCCAAAGCCCCCCACCCCCTGGGTGCGCCACTGATACCTACTACTATAAGATCATAACGGATACCCGTGTGTCGCTATGACGTTATAGTTCGGTATGTTTTAGCGTTATAAATACAAACAATCGCGTATTGCACAGCGACCGATTTAATATATTTCGCATGAAGACAAAAACGTTACAAGTTGCAGACTGCAGCACAGATTCATTTGCGTTCATAACGTGCACTTCATTCACGGATACTTATTTTTAAACGGGTCACTGCACTGGATTTTGTTCATTCCGTGCCAAGCAGGTTCCAAGTGGTGGTACCTAGAGCAAGGCGAGTTCACAATAATTGATCCCAGTGACTGTTGCAGGTCCGTTTAACAAATTACATTTCGTCTGAACTCGAATCACCAAGTTTTGACGCGTCTTATAACATTTATCTCGAAAAACATTGATGGTAGTCCGTTGAATAGGTATTATGAACATGATTAATACACTTCAACTAGTTTTAGATTCTGAACGAAGTGATGAATGTATTGGTGTAAAATAAAAAACCATCATTGTATATGAATGATGTGTGTTTTTTTTTATTTTTTTGTGTCTGTCAGTAAAAATGCTTCGATTTCCTTAAACTAAAGTTTAATTGAAAGGAAAGTGAATGTAGACGGTACTTGGGCAAGTCAAAAATTAAACATTTTCAATATTTTTCAAAAGCTCTAGGAAAATCCACAAAAAAAAAATGACGGAAAAACGGGAATTTTTACGTAAACCAATTTTTGACAAAATGCATTTTTGTGAAAAACCGCAAACAGGTACTTAAAATTTCCACCAGATGTTTATATTAGTGTTTTCCATAGAAGGCTAAGTTTTCGAAGTAGTTTGACCTATTAATTGACAATTAATATTTTCGATTTTTCTAAGTTTTCCTTTTTGAAATATCGATTAAAAAAATTAGGCTGTCCAAAAAATCTTCAGAATTTAATACAAGATTTATTATAAGTATAAGTAATAAGATAATAATTATCGCAACCAAAAAAAAATTGAAAATCGCACCAATTTTTTTTATAAGCTTATAAAATTCAAATTTGTTTGAATACCTATTTCAAAATCACGATAATGTGCAAGTTATTTAGTAGTTGAAAATTCATAAAATTTTTTGTATTTATTGTTAAAATATAAAATTTGTACACTAGGTTATCCATAAATTACTCTTCAAATAACTATAAAAAATTTCAACCGGACTTTCAGAACATTTTTTACAACTATCTGATATTTAAATTTTTACAAAATGGCGTTTAACAACGATTTATTCTCAAACGATTTTAAGTATTTGATATTATTTAAAAACTTTAAGTCGTAGAAACTTGAAATTTTAACCAGTTGTTTAGTTGGCATTTTCTTTAAGTCATTTTGTTTTTCAAAATATTATACTGATTTTCAAGCAACTTATGGGCATTTGAAATATTTGATTTTTTTTAAATTATTTATTTATTTTAATTTTTATTTTTAATTTAATTTGCCCTTTATTAGAATAATTACAGCAATTCGATTACAATAAAATAAAAATGAAGATGTGTTTGAAACAAACTAAAAAGAAAAAAAATAAAGAAAAATTAAACAATCAGTAATGAACAATATAATTATTTTAAATAAGAAAGCCAGCGGTATGAATGAATTGGATGAGGGAGAATGGATGATTGGAATGCACCGAGAGTTGAGAAGAAGTTTAGAATCTGGAGAGAAATAGCCAAAAGAAGAAAGAAAGGAAAAAAGAAGTTGTCTACTGGTAGTGAGAGGAGGGCAATTGAAAAGAATGTGATCAAAATTGCATATTGATTCGTCAAAATGTCGTGTACAGAGAGGGGAAGAGTTTAGGTTAAGTTTAGATGAATGGTGAGGAAGTAAACTATGACCGATTCGAAGCCGAGTGTAGGAAACGATTAGCTGCCTAGAAATCTCAAGGTCTTTAAACCATGGGTGTTTGGGGATAGAAAAAGCTATATGTCTATGCCATGTTATAATAGTTACAATGGTCGATAAAAAAAATTTGACTTTGACAAAATATTTCAAAATTTAATAGAAGATTCAACAAGAGTTTTCCTTAATGTCATTCAAAAATTATTGAAATTATTTTTTAAAAGCGTTTGAAAAGCAAAAATTGACACAATATTGCAATTTAGATATAACATAATATAATATTATTATGTATACCTATTCTAGACTAACAAATCATCTAATTGTTTGCTGAGTGTAGACAAATCCATTTCCAAAAAATGATACGCTTTAATGTTATTAAAAATGAATTATTATTCTATTCAAAATGACTATTTTAGGCGATTAAAGTTAAACGGTTTGTACAATGTGTTGTTCTGGATAAGGTCCCGATTTGAAATGATTTGCATGCAAGCAGAAAAGTTTTCACGGTTTTTCTAATTACTAAAAAGATTGTCAACAATTTTATCTACATTTACCGCTTTGTCGTTTCTTTTTTATCACCAATAATAGTTATTGTTTAAAAACAGCATATTTCTTTAGTCGCCATTTATAATGTAGATGAATACATTTTTTTTCTTTCAGACACAATTGTTGTTATTTTTTTAGAAATATAAAACTACATAATATTTTGTCAGAAGTATTTTCCTTAATGTGTACATTACACTTAAATGCACACTCTGTAGGGGTTACATTTAAAGATAAATCATTTTTATCTCTTTCAAAACAGTTTAAATTGTAGACAAAAATAAATTACACAAATATACGGTTACGGTAAAAAAATATATCTCTGACACTACATAGATTACCATTCTCTAAAAATAATAAATAATAAAAAAATAAATGCGTTGAATTGTTCGATCGACAATTGATTAAGTGTGAAAATAAAATGACTATTTGAGTTTCTCAATAAATTTGTTTTGTATTTAGATAATAGTGTACGATTAAACATTCAAATGGTCGAAAAGTTAAAAAGTATAACAAGTAAGTACAAATAGCTTTTGAGAATGCAAAATACGTTAAATAATTGTTATGTATCACCATAGCATTGTTGAATAAGCAATATGCTACTTTGTCAAGTTTAGTTTTCCAATTACAAATTTCAATAGTAATACATTTAAAATGTTAACGCTTTCACTTTGAATTGATAACAAATTTTGAAATTTTCTATTGACAGACATGAAAACTGTTAAACATCAGCTCATAATATCATGTAAATACACTAGTTGTACATTGTACATGGTTATAGAAATAAAACTCTTATTGCCAACTGACAACTCTACAACGGTATAGGAAATCAATTTTACTGTACTGGAAAAATTATCAATTGCTCATTACCGATCTCAATACACCTTAGCTAATACTGGCAAAAGTTAAAACCATTGCTTTGTAGTACAAATCTAGGTAAGAAAAATCACATTTTTTTTTTTATTTGTTATAACTTATTATAATTAATATAAAGTTATACATATATATATAAAAAAAAAATATATATAATCATTATGATTGGAAATTATCGTACAATAAAAAGATAAACATTGTTGAAGATTTGGGTAGCAAATAATAATTAATAATTATCGTACCATGTAACATAACATTGTGAAATGAAAAAAAAAAAATTTAAACATACGTATATATAAAGCACCAATTGCGATACTATTGCAACAAGGACAATATCAGAACTGCAATATTATTTTTGTAATAATACCATTACGAATAAATATATATAAATGTATATAAACAGTTTTAATTATTAATATTAACACAAAAAATACAGTCTTTTAGTAACATTATTCGTAAAAAAAAGAAAAATGTATATAATAAACGCGAAAAACATGGGAGGAAGCAGTGGGGGGAAGGGCACTGTGATCCACCCTGTTGGACGCCTGAGGCATTTGGCGTTCCATGAAACGGAACACAAAAATAATATAATAACATTATGACCATTGATGGAACATGTCTCTTAAATAGTAAGTAAATAGTTATTACTCCCGCAATTAACTACGAGGCTAACATTTGTAATGTCTACTACATCAATTTAAACATAATATCTAACAATTATAATTATCAATATCCTAGAACAATTCGGTTTACACAAATGGATGTAAAGCAACAACACTAAACCTAATGTACACGGTTTTGGTGATATCATATCGGCTTGTACATAGAAAATAATAATGTTTACGTAATAATGTAAGTAATATAAAGTAGAAATAAATGTACCTAGTCGTTCTAACGTAACATAATAATATGGGTCGGCTACGTCCCAAGCAGCCGGTCGGGGGACACGTGAAAAAACCAAGCGAGTGAAACACTAACGAGTATACAAAATAAATAAATAATAAACGACGGAAGATGTACGGAAGTAGGACGACGGTTATGACACGACGGTGGTGAGCTGCGTCTTCTCGGACCTCGGGGGCGGTGGCGGGGGAGGTCTTTTCTTGAGCATCGCGCAGGCCATCGCGGCGTTGGCGACGGTGGACAGCCTGGTCGGCGGTGGAGGCGGAGGTGGAGGCGACGTTGACCGGCTACAGTCGCCGTTGGCCGGGTACACGTTCTCGTACAGGTTGTTGGGCCCGTAGTGCTCGGCCACCCAGTTGCTGACGTTGGCCTCGCGGCTGTACGACCCGGCGGCGGACGCGTCGTTGGCGGCGGGGTCCCGGAACCCGAGCACTTCGTGCGGCGTGGTCACCGTGTCCAGCTTGCACTTTTGCGCCACCTGCCACTTCTTGCGCACCACGCGGTGCAGGTCGGCCAGGAACGCGGTGCTGGGCGGCGACAGCAGCTTGGGCGGCGGCGGCGGCACCACGTTCATGATGTCCTGGTCGTCGGGCTCGCCGTCCTCGTTGTCCACCAACAGTTCCGGCGGCGGGGGCGGCAGCGAATCGCCGTCGTCGTCGTAGCCGGACGTCCGGCGGTGATGGCCGTAGTGGTGGTGGTGATGCTGGTAATGATGGTTGTGGTGGTGCTGTTGCTGCATCTGTGCATGATGGTGCTGCTGCTGCTGCTGCTGCTGCTGGTGGTGATTATGGTAGTAGTGGTCGGCGACGGCAAACTTGACCGACTTGACCGGTTTCTGCACCATCTGTTGGTTGGCGGGCGCGTTGGGAGCAGCGGTCGTGGCCGCGGCGGCGGCGACGGCGACCGAGGCGACCGGCGAACCGCCGTCCACCACCATGGAACACGTCAGCTGTCGCGTGGTGGCCGTCAACGGCAACTTGGGCGGTTTGCGCTTGATGGTGCCGCACGGCGGGTAGTCCGACTCGAACGCCACATCGCAACCGGACGACGAGCCCGAGTCGGACAGCCCGCTCTCGATATCCTCCAGCATCATCATGTCACCGGCGGTCGCGCAGCCTGTTCCGCGAGCCGACGTCTGACGTTGCAGGTTGTGGCCGCCGACGCCGTCCACGGTGTCCGGTGCCGCGCCACCGTCAACGCCGCCGCCGCCGCCGCCGATCAGCGCCGACTCGTAGTTCTCCAGCAACTGTTGCCCGTACTTGACGATCCGTATGGCCGACATCCACTGGTGCAACGTGCGCTCGTCCTCCGCGCACACGTACTTGATGTACTTGGTCGACTTGGGCTGCTGCAGGCACGGGTGCTTGATGGCGAAACAGTGTTCCGTGGGCGCCTTGTACTTCTTTCTCCAGCCCACGCCGTAGTACACCTGGTTGACGTCGAACGTGGCCAGGCAAATGAGATCCTTGGGCGACCTGGACGTCTTGTCCTTGTAATAGTACAGCCCCGACGCTCGGAGCACGCTGTAGTACTTCTTCCAGCCCTTCCGCGAGTCCGCCTTGATGTACAACGGTCCCTCCACGCTCGGCAGTCCACCGTTGCAAAAGTATTCCTGTAGGAAAAAGTAAAAACCCCACGTGGTTAGTACGAGAACGTGCAGATAGTAATATATCCATACATATAATATAACATATAATATAACCACAACGGTTTGAAAGCCGGGCGGTTCCCGTACGGCTGGTGTGCTTGGCAAACATCGAGGGGATTTGGGTTGCGAGATCGGTATACTTGTACGTAATTATTCGTCACTTGTGCGTTTCCCCGAACGTTGTCGGTAAACGTGACACAAGTCAAAGGAACAGCAAGTATACTTGTACTGGTGATCCCACGACTCGTTCACTACATACGAGTATAACCAGCCGTAGGAGTAGGGCAATACTATCGACACTCGTACAGGTAATAATAAAAAGTATTGGCGCGCTCGTCAAGTACGCCAGTCGTGGGAACCCGGCTTTAGATAAACGTAAACGCAAATAACGTTATTACAATAAATATTAGGTACCAATTTGTTCTAAGACCGACTGATTATTTCTATCAAATCACATACCAATGTTTTGTTGTATCATGATATTTTGTTAAATAAAACAAAAATGCATCGACGGTATAACGCTTTTCGTTCAACAAGAGCAATGTCTTTAAAGGCATGTAAACTATCTCCATTTTAAAGTCAACGAACCGTAAAAAATGTCGTCGGTTTTTTCGATTTTGTCGATAACACTTGATTGCCACGAGTTCAAAACAACTATACGAGATTAGATCTCACAAGAACACAAACAGCAGGGCGAATGGGCAGTTTCAAAATACTTTTAACGAAAACTGATATTTCTAAAAGCTTTGCCATATATATATTATCATTATGGGTTAACGCGCTATTTCTTTCGTTTAAACGTTAAACGTTTACAACGTTCAACTTTTACTTAACGGACCCATCTCAAATCGCACCGAATTCGAAAGATAACGAACCAGGGTAAATGCCTGCAACTTAAAAGTCCCAATGTAACAACAACTAGTTTCGGACTAGATATCTTTTTTTCGAAAAAATACTAAAATCTAACACTGACACATTTAAAAACGTCATGCGCTATTCGGGCGAGTTATTAGGGTTTTTTTTATTTATAAACGTGAAGGTTTTATATTTTCGACAATGCACCACCACACATATAAAAACGAAAAATATTCACGGCGTTGGTAAGCGGTGTAAATTATTCGCAAAATACAATTTCATAAAAGGAAACGACGTTTGACTGGTTAGTTTTTCAACCCCCTGTAGACATTATTTAGTGAAATTACAACAATGTCGGTTGCGTGCGCGTACAAGTATTTCGTAAACAATACAAATAGGATGAATTACTATATATACGAGTAATATATCGTTGTGTACCAAGCGATTAATAATCAAACGGTATTGTAATTATTCTCTCCCTCCACCCTCCCCTCCCCCCAATGCGTTTACGGTTTAATGATATGAAAATATACTTTGAAGTGTTTAAGGTACTTACTTGGGCGAAATTACTAGTTGCGTGACTGTGCGACTGTTGGTTGGTGTTGAATAGCGACGGATTTTCGAATATCAACGTCCTCTCGGGCCGCTCGACAAACAGTAAACGGTTCTTAGAATCCCGCGTCCACAGCATTAGATTGTCTACCAGCAACTCGTGTTCTTCGTAAACGCGTTCTAAATGAAAAAAAAACAACCGAAAACAACAGGATTGTAGTAACACGTGTTGCGAAAGTAAATTTTTTTCTATTTTATTATTATTCTAACATACCCATATGAAGGTCCGGCAGATGTTCGACGAGCCCCCAGCGTGGTCCGAGATTAATGTGGTGTTTGTCGGCCAACAATCTCATGACATAACTACAGCGCATGCCCTCGTCGACTAGCAGTGATTTCGCTCCACCGTCATCGTTGAACACTTTGATAAACAATTTTTTCACGCTAGCTTCTTTCATTTTCTGCAGAGCTAAACGAATTTTTTCGGCTTTTGACGACTCCTGTACGCAACAATAGAAAAATAATAAAGAACACGTATTACCAAACGGTTTCATCGAGATAACGCAAATAATAATAATAATAATAATAATAATAATAATAATAATTGATTATTCGTATCATTTCTTCATATCAGTCACATCAGATGAGGAGTAATTTATTATGACGTGAAATGAACATAAGATAAATGATTAATAAAAACAATTGATTGTCTACATAAATCACTCTATATTATAATAATTGTAACAACAATGACATACTTTATTCCCAGAGTGATTGGTAGTGCCGCTGGAAGCTGAACTCTCGCTACTCGACAACAACGATACGCAATCTGAAAACGCGGAATCATTGTCCGGACTATCGGTTCTTACCACTGAAAAGAAAAATTTAAAATTAAACATCTTTAATATATTAATATTATTTTTTAAGACAACCCAGTGTGGAGTTGATGCGTCAAAAAACAAAATTAAAAAAAAAGAACGAAAAAGAGGATAAGTGAAATCGGCGATTTATCTGTAAAAGGGTATTTCTCCGAGTTACTATACATAGCATTATCGGATTTGGGTATACTCCAAGGGATAGAGCTTACTACTCGGTTTTAACTGTATACAGGCCGAATGTCATGAACGTCGTTGATTCATTACCGTTTGAACCAAGGCCAAAACCAACACCGATTGTTGGACGATCCGAGAAGAGTACAGGAGGAGTAACGTTTTTGGCCAGGTGCCCCCGGCGTCTGTTGATATTGACCCTTCCCAGACGACGTATTATTATTGGAACGATATAGGTACATAACGGTATTGTGAATCGCATTATACAGGGACGGAATGTAACAAAGAAGATCACTCTATTTCGTTTACCTCGCATTCATTTACCCCAAAATCCCTACCACTTATATGGAGACCGGCTGTCTGCGTGATTTCATTGTGTGCGATACCACGCATACATGACGGCATAGTGTATATTATTCAAAGACGAAAATGTTGTTTACCTGTTCCCGATTGGTTTGAATTCGACATCCTGTTTATGGAATTGGAATCTGCAGCGACAATTAATGACAACGTTATTATTGACACGTGAAATAATAATGCATAATAACGACAACGAGAATATTATATTAGTATAAATACATACCGATTTTTTCCGAATCCAACAAACTACTCGTACTCTGGTATTGGGATTCTAACGCGCACAGCTCTCCCAACACTGCGTCCAAGTCAACATCTTGAGTATCTAAACACCACGCCAACAAAAATCAAGTACACGATTAAAATCACAGTCAGCGGTTATCGGACACGTTGGCAAATAAATCAGCAATAACGATTTTACCTTCTAAATTCGCCATAGAGAATCGATAAGAGTCCATGCGTTGACCCGCTATGTCCGTGGCGTTGGGCGCTTTCAAAGTAACATTGTCGACTGGCTTAGACGGACTTTTATCCAAACCCTGAAAAAATAAATACATTGATGTATTATTAAAAGGGAAAAAACCCCAAACGAATATTCCATGTAATATCTTTGATTCGCGTAGACACACGTACGTCGTACACACACGGGCGAGTGCGCGCACAAGTCACCTGCATGTTTTATCGAGGGGAACAACCCTCAGGATTCTTTTTTTCATTACTTCGAGTTCATGCAATATCAAAACTTCTTTACAGACACGACCGTTCCCCTTCTTTTAAAGGACAAAAAGAAAAATACCTATATAATATTATGACCCTGCTTCGTTTTTCATTTTAAATTGCAGTAGTATTATAACGTGATTTCGAAAACCGTACGACGAAACGATTTTTTTTTCGATGAAAATATAATCTCTATAGGTAGTAATTGTATCGTCATTGTTTGCACAGTTTTTGCACAAAAAAAAAAAAATTGTTAATTCTATGTTTAATTTTTGTTATCCGTCATCAAATATGCAGTACGCATTTTGCACGGTCAATTATTCCACTTGTTTCATATAAGCACCACAGAGGCACAGACAACTACGTTTAATGATTAAGAACTAACGGTTTTATCATTTATGTGGACAGTAAAATCGTAGCGAGTGTTTTTTTTCTTCAAATTACTCTCGCGTAATTATTTACTCGATTTTATACGCGAACACGTTGTTCGATAAATTAAACGCGATTTTCGATTAATTTATGATCGTTGCGACATGGGCCCGCGGTCAAAATAATGTGGAAGAAACTAAACGAACGTGCGCACGCGTCTTATAATGCATGTTAGTTTCTAACAACAATAGTTATAAAACATACGCACGCACACACTAAAACTACGATTCGAACCCACGTGTGTTATTTAACTGCTTCCAGAATAGACACGCAGTCGTTTTAATACAGAAAAAAAACATATTTTCAATTAAATAATGAAACAATGATGCCATATATTGTAAATGTATGTTTATATATTAGGCCAACACTCGATTATTATTATTATTATTATTTAAACTCGCGGTGGACAGACGAGTCTTCGAACCTATTTTAAACGCACCATTGTTCTTATTGTTGCTGCTGCAACAGCGTATTCCATAATAATTACGCACAAAAGCACGCGTCTCGGCGGTCGTATCGGGACGAATGAAAAATAAAAAATGAAAATAAAGCAGTACCTGCAGTACACCGCGCACATCTTCGGGATCTGCTATTTAACCACCCAATTCGTCTAATTAGTTCCGAGCACACACATGCACTGTATACGACATAATATATCATATGGGTATTATATACATACAAAAACCGATACACAATAACGAACGAGAGTGTTTTTTTCTTTTTTTACTCCTTGCGGTAATATTATTCAGCGTTGGCCATAAAGAATATAAGAACTCGTTGTCGGGCCTTATATATTCAGACAAAAATAGCATCAACCGACGACCGTAATTGTATATATATATGTACTACGTTCTTTTATCGTTAAGTAGTCTCGTGTGTAATTCTAGAAAACATAATTATCGTATGTACATAATACCTATTATACACACGCGCGGAAAGTAATTCACTTTCCTCGCCAGAGCTACGCGTATATAATATAATAATTAATAGTTTACGTTGAAATGGGACGTTGGGGAGTTTTAATGCGCGCGTGCATACTATACAAGGATCGACGCGAGAGGAAATTAAAAGTTTTATTTTCAGTCGAACACTGCATTATATTATTTTTGTTATTATTATCATAGACCCGACGTGCTGTTCGAGGCGTATTTATTACGTTGTATACACCGCGAATATTTTATTGTCTATAAGGAAAAAATAACACGAGAGAGCACGTGACCGTGAGTATAGGTATAGGGCGCACGCGTTGTTTAAATAATTTTTTTGTTGCTTATGAAACATGACGTATTCGCCAGCAGGAGGAAGGAAAAAATCGCGCGGAATACTCGTCGGTAGCAGCATTACAATGTACACGTTGACGACATACTATTGTCGATGATGTTTAGTTTTTTTTTTTTTTTTTTTCCTTCCGGTAAAACGGAAAACGCGAAATATCACTACATTGTTTCTAAACACATCATGCGCGCGCAGCAGAGCAGTCATGTACATAACACGTCATGTACTCACGGAAATCGCCGTCGTCGTGGGCGGTGCAGGGGTAGGCCGTGTTATTGGTTGCCGATCACTCGTGGCCGCGGCGGCGGTCGACTTGTGCACGTCCACGACCACTCGGCTCGTGTTGTTGCCAAACAGCTGCGGGTGCAGTGGCGGCGACGTGACGGTTTCGTGGGGCAGGGGCATGCGCTGCCTGCGGGCCTGCACGATCTCGGCCGCGTCGCGCCTGGTGGCCGAGAAACTGGCGGCCCGACGGACGGCCAACGAGTAGCACGGCGGCGGCGGCCGGAGGCTGCGACGTCTGTGGGCCTGCACGTCCGGCGACGAAGCGGCCGACGACGCGACCCCGGAAAAGCTGACGGTGCGCTTGACCGCGGGCCCGCCGCCACCGCCGCGCCTGCGCACCGAGCTGGCGGCGCTCGACAGCCGCGTCTTCAGTATGGGCTTGTAGCCGAACGTCAAGTTGCCGTAGATGTGATAGTCCGGATGGTCGTCCGCGGTGTCCGGGTGTTCGTCGGGGTGACCGCAGGCCCGCAACACGGCCCGTGTCCTGCAGCGGTGGTTGCCGCCCGACACCTTGAACCCGTAGCTGCTGTCCTCGTCGCTGTCGCTGTGCTGGCCGGCGGTTGCCTTGCCGCACGCGTACCGGGACTTGCACGAGAACATGGTGGGCGCGCGCGGTGCGCGATATAAGCGATAAGAGCGCGGTTATAGATGATGTGCGCAACACGGTGTTTTAAAAACGGTCAACCGACTCGGTGGACGGACAACGGGCGAGCAGCACCAGCAGCAGCAGCAGTAGTTCACGAAGTCGCGACTGGCCGAGAACTGATTTGAGGTTTTCGGGTGCGCGCACCACGGCGGCGGTCCGGGGACCTCGAAGACCTCCTCCGCGTGACGGGTGTCCCGGAACAGCTGCCGCCTCGGTTCGGGTCCGCCAGGTGCAATCGCCCAGAAACTGTGCCCAACACATGTCTGTGTGCGATGTATAATGTATTATATACCTGCACGCGGCGTGTACGGGACGAGAAGAGATGCAGAAGAGCAGATGTTTTATACGCATACACACTGCAGCTATTCAATCCCGATTCTTGTCCGGCAACCGAAACTCGTTTTCGTCTCGCGTATAATAACGTATATACGCGTCTGTTATTATATATAATATACTATATGCGTGTGTGTACGAGGTTTTCATTTTTTTTCTCTCTTTTTTTTACACCCATTATACGCGCACATCCTTCTGGGCACACACGCGCGCCCGCGCACGCACAGATTTTCTCGATAAACAACTAAATCTCCTATATAGGTACCTTTTTTTCTTCTGCTCCGTTTTTTCTCTACGTATACGCAATTCGGAATTTGTTTTGCGCCGCAAGTCGACGGCGCCATATGGCCAAGGCGGCTAAACAGGCTATACGACGGCCAACAGCAACAGGCGACAGCGGCGTTGTTTATTAAAACGTGTCAAGTACGCACACACACACACACATATATGTACAGTATTACTGTACTCACGCGCGTATATTATACTCACAGGAATCGAAACTCGTGTACGGAGGCGCCACCGAAGCGGAGGACACACCGCAATCCCCGCGCACGAGTCGTGTAATGAACTCGGACCAAACCCGTTTGACTTTTATATACGCACATAATAATATAATATATGTACATATATGTGTGTATATTGCTGTATACACACGAGTATTTACGATCATAAGGCATAATGTATGTATATATCTGTTGGTGTGTCTCGCGTGTCGCACCGAGTATACGCATTATACGCGAGGTTTTATGACACGAGGCGCAGCGAAATCACGCAATCGTGCACCACAGCTGGTCTGGCATCGTATTTAACGTAGTGATATCGAATGTGACAAGTATCGAAGTACTTGCTGCCGTTGCTGCAGTTCCGGAACGAAATAAAATCCATCTTTGAGTCGATGGGGCCAAAGTTCGATTTTTCCATTTCGTACCTCCGTCGTTCTCCAGCATTATACTGCAATCTGTGCAGTCGATTCGACGGAAAAATAAACCGTCCATAAGGAATAAAGCCTCGATACGTTGTAAAGCAATAACTACCTAATATACATAAATATCACTGCAAGCGCATGCGTACGCCGAGGTTTACGTACGGACCGGAAGACACAGGAAGTGGTGCGAGAAGAAAAGCGAAATGTCACGTCGACGTTTAACGTTTAAGTAGGTTTCCAAACACGTTTCTATATACACATGCGCACTAGACCCAATTGGGACGCGACGCGTTGTATACTCCGAGTGATGGACTGTAGTTGGAACGAATTCAACGTTCGTTATTTAACTGTTTTCGTATCCTTTGAAACTCCTTTGAAACATCGTCTTGGGTTCCGATAAATAGCACTTTGATATATCCGACGAGCTAATATTACATTTGGTAACGACCATGTGCGGTTACTGGCTAATGATTGCTGAACGAATAAAAACCGACGACCCGATGTGCAGCACGCCATTCTATATTCAAATTCCCAACATTAACATAATATATTTTTAACATATACCGCTGCGGGACGATTATTAATTTTTATTTTGCGAAAGACATGATTAACATAATACGTTACAGTGAAATTATAATGATAATTAGAATCTGCAACGGCTATAATAATACCTTTTCTCCGACAGAACTTGAACTCTAGAAGTTTATCCCTATTCATCATTAGTCAATACACATTCTATATTAAAATATATGATCCAAATTTATTATAACAAACTGTGTATTATTGTAATTATATAATCGAAACCAATTATTAGGAAACCACCAGGTATATGTACAGTATATGTATATACTGTCTATACATAATACAAGTGTTTTATAAACTCAATGTATTTAATAAAGGTGGAATTTAATTGAATGTTCAGAAAACCAGATCATTTTACGTTCCAAACTAAATATTTGTTAATTTGTAAGTGTATTATATTATACATATTGATATATGTATATCAGGTGCGTACAATACATACAGTTAAACATCACCGCAACACCGCCGGCGTTTTCGTTGAAATAATCTAGAATATAAAGGAATAGTAGTATGTATTGCACAATATGGCCTACAAGAATATTCTTCATTGTACGTTATGTTATAAGTTATGGGTTAGTTTTGGGGTCTTTATAAACGAAGCAAACACATATATTTTATGTCTTTCGGGCAGGGATCAAGTTCATATAATATCCCGCTGCGCACAACAATAATTGTGGGGAGCCGAGTAGACCCGCGTGTTCACGTTATACGCCATTTCATACTTGTATATTCGATGAGCCGACAGTAATTGATTTATAAAACGTAGTTTGTCGATGTTTACGATAACGTCGGAAAACAGACACTCGAGCAGAGCTTTACGAACGAAAATCTAAATTAAACAAACTATTTCTGTGTATAAATATAATATAATATATTATTTGTCTAGAACTTGCTTGACCATAACAGATTTGAAAAAATTACAATTCAGGTATACCTACACTATCTGCATTCGGCATTCACGAAGAATAACGGATTATAAAACCGATTGAATCTGGTTTCGCTGAACTGATTTCGCAAGAGACTTTATGTGTAATTTTCACAGTTAATTTGACCGACTTCACAATCTGGCGGTGTTATATTATATTAATAATAATAATAATAATTATTATTATAATAACATTAATAACACATCGGATGACAGAACACCTGGCCAGGTGCTGCAATGGAAGATGTATGCCACCTGCCAGACGCAAGACACGTGCAGTACACACGTCGACACGGGGCAAGCAGCTGCCGCGATAATAAGGGCGCATGCCATCTGTTGATGGTCGTCGATGAAGCCGCGATCGTTGTCGTATACACATATATTATACATTAGAGTATATAGGTGTTATATATTATATATGTATGTACTAGCTGACTGCACGCCTAACATTCGCGATCGAAGTACCGTGACGACTTGTTGAACTCGAGAAGACCGACAAAATTCTTGTGGGCGAAGAAAATGCGCATTTGAGTATAATACATCATATGTACATATAGTTGTATAAAACCCATGTGGTCACTTTTGTTGTCGCAGAACGCGCGATTCCCGTGTATATAAATAGGTCACGTGGCAATCTCCAAAGATATTTTATTACATTACATTGACTACTATATAGAACTATACACTTAGGTTTATATACACACCTCGTAATAATATTTCCATTTAACAAGGCGTCTTTTGGGACTGCGGCCACAAGAGAAAGAACGGAGGGTTGCGTCCACGCCCTAGCCATAAAACTTGATTTTTAAAAAAATAAAACGCCTTGCCTCGCGTTTTTAATAATCCTTCGCTATTAATATTAGTTACACCTCAGAAGGCACAACCAATAATCACGCTATAGCCCCATGTATTATATTATTATACAAATCTGAATTACATTTTTCATTCAACGCATATTCGAACACAAAAAAAAAATAGACGAAAGCCTTAAATTAGAAATTCAATAACGCATTAATCAGTACAAACAACAGTATATTTACCGAAGCTAACGAATCCAATTCACCGAGCCAAACATCTAATAACCGTTCTGGGTCTTCTTCCTCGTCCGAATCGCCACAGTAATTCGAGTCCGCTGGACAATCGACGTCGTAATTGCCCTCATGTGGTCTCATCACAGCTGAAAACATAACATAATCATATTACTTCAATGCTGTTAAAAACAAGACTCTGTATGTCATCCGTTATATTATTATTGTTATTAATAAAAATATATCACGCATTGTTGATACTATTATTATTACATGAATTAATATAAACGTATTTATTATTATATTGTAGATAGGTTATGGAACACTTTGAATTTGAATCAATGCTCCAGTGTTTACTGGTGACCTTATACAACTGGTTCTTGATATTGAATAATAATAATAATAAAAAAACAGTTTAATAATGTAGATGAGTAATATATACACATAGTAAGCAACCATCCCGTGCGCACTATCAATTGCTTGCAGTGTAGGCTAATTAATGGTTACAATTTTTGTGGAGACAATTAAAATCGTTGTAACTTTAATACTACTGTATTACGTCAGCCAACAACGAGAACACTCATTCTATCTTGGAACGCAATCAGCCTGTGAATCACTATGAGAGTTTCCAACGTTTCATGTTGATAAAGAAAAATGACTTTGCGTGTTATACGAGTAGGACCAACAGTTGGGGAATAATCGTTGAATTTTGAATAGGGTGCATAATGTATACGAATGTATACGATATAAAATGGTGGTGGCCAATAACAGTAATAATAATAACCGTATAATATACGACGACGGGCCTCTCCGATTACTTTGTATAGTAGCGTTATATAAACAATTGGATATATTAACATGCAAAGGCACCGCACGCCACTCGAAGCGATATTATGAAACATGTTACGAACACAAAACAAGGAAGGGCTATCTCTAATACGAGTATTTAACTCGACGACCACGAGGAGCGTTTTATTATTTTTATTTCCCTCTAAACAAATGGCGCAAGAAGACAATTGACCCTAATGTCTCTCTTATTGAAATCGCCCTTTAAATAAATATATAATGAAACAAAGAACATTTGAAACGACTACAGTGCATTCACTACAATGCCTATATTTTAATGATCGATGGAATAATTACTTTTTCGTGATAAAAAAAAGACTACTGTTCAATATAAGTGTTAACAAAAATTTGTAATCAATACAGCTGCGGTACATATAGTCAGGGTCTAAACGAATTATTCTACGTGAAGATTATAATTATTAATTACTATATAGTGCTCCATCCACATCTTATGAAATGTGTTATAGTGAATACGTATACGTGCAATAGTACATGAGTCATCTAAACTTTGGGTTTTAAAGCAACGATATATATCATGTATTATGTCATAGGCCCATAATCCGTAAACAATGACAAATAAAGTCATTGCGCGTATATCAACTCTACCCTGCACACATCACGGCACAAAATCACGTCATTCATCCTACAATAATAGTACATGTTAGCCCAAAAAGTAACACGCCAGACTAGTATTATTATTATCGAGTTGGTGTAATAACAATATTTCGTCAGTTGAACCGAATGAATAATACATGATAATCAATCACGGAACGCCCTCTGGTGGTTTAATAATCTTCACAAACACACCTGTCGTCAAACATACCGGCTCATATTTTATTACGTCTACAACTACAACTACAACTACCCAATACTCATCCAAGGACGAAATCACACGGTATACGTTTCCGGCACGTGGGTGTAATGCAGAGAACATTATGAAAAACGAATAAGTACCAGACATATTATCGCACATTTTAATTTCATTTCCCACCGATTTTAAAACATCAATATTTTTCGCAATCGTTGAAAACGCAATAACAATAATATGAAAATACTACTGCAGTCATATCAATCTTATCATTATAACAATATGTTTAGACAACGTAAAAACCTATCTTATATCGCTCTTATCGCTTTATAATATCGAAATCACAATATAAAATAATGATGATAGTTATCGATGAAGTTACTGTGTTTCAAAATACTGCCTTGGGCGATTAAAAAATCATAAATTTTCAATGACAATTGACAATATGAATACCTATAAATAAAAATTTCTTTCAGAAAATGATACTTGAATATTTTACGTATACTAAACAGCTATTAAATTAGCCTATGCTGCATTCTGTATTTTAATGATACTAATTATGAAGAACTTCAATAATGCATGTCGGATAGTATTATAACACATTTGTATTCTAAAACAAGAATTCCGATCAAAATTGCCTACATAGCATTATATTAAATAAAGAAGTCAACTAAAATTAACATTTTCCATACGTATATCAAACATGTAATTATAATACTGTATAAAATAGTTTTATTAAACTATAGGTAAGTAGCTACCTAATATATTTAAATTCTAAACACTTCAGAAAAGAAAATTTGTATACATTAAATGTAATATAAAATCGAACTTAATTATTTAAGTATAAGGTTAATCAAAGAAATCATTTTCTCAAAAATTACAATTATAATTTTTTGAAAAACACCACTTTAATACGATTTTAAATCTGCAAATCAGTTCCAAAAATATTATTCAAACAATTTTCACTGATCTAAAAGTTATATAAAACGAAACCCCACAAAGATGTCAAGCCTAATCGAATTATGTCCTTCGCTCCACTAAAAGTAATATGTTAAAGAAACTGTATTTATTTTTTATCTTTTACTAGATTTAAGAAACGTCTAATGAAACCCAAGTTTTATCTTGTTGAAATATGAGACAATAGACTAATTATTGAAATTTTAAATGAAACACGATATGAATGTTTCACATAAGACAAAAGCGAACATTCTATGAGACCAGATCAGTATTGTTAAATTACAGGATCACATAAACAACTTACTATCAAGTATCGTATTTGAACTTTGGACCACTATTAATTCAGGCATTGATATGGATTTTTATAAGTTCTATCTCAAACACACTGATAATGGAATTTCGCTAAGGCCGTATATAAATTATAAATCGAGTAAATAAGTGCAGAAAATGTAAGAATGCTGAACTAATTAGTATGATGTACAGTTAAAAATAATAAATATGGTTTTATGATGACTCCGAGAAATGCGTATACCCCAGCAATGTATATTTCATTGCTCAAAATCATGACTTGACAAATTATTTCTGAAATAATTTCAAATATTTTAATAGATTATCAAATAAAATAACATCTGATACGAGTATATCAAGCACTGTTTAATTTGACAAAATGTCCTATTAAAGCTGCACATTTCCACTAAATTTAATCTCTTGTAATTCATCATCTGATATACATACGAGTACCTACATAAAAAAATAACGTAAATATTCACACGCGTACGAGTTTGTAGGGTTGGTGCCCGATTGATCAATAAAATATTCTTTATTGTCATTATTATTTTATTTTTTTAATCGTAAAAAATAATTATTGTTCGTCGGAAAAAAATATCACCTTTTTTTATGCCACACATAATCACATTTATTCTGCGTAAAAAATACGGCTTCCAAGTTCCAAGAACAGTTTGCAATATTCAAATTCAAAATACTATCAGCAGCCTCCACGACCAAATCAGCAACATGAAATAGGCCATTATGCACCCCGGAAATAAATTATACGGATATAACTTCAGCCCTAAAAAAGTACATCATGACATAATATTATATATATATATATATATATATATATATAATATATATGTATACTCGTATAGAGGTATAATGAATGCCTAGGAAAATATTATTAACGTGTTTGTGCTTACGTTTATATTTATACCCAAGGACACGGTCATAAAGTTCGTCCAAAGTTAAATATGTGTTCATTATTTCAAAATATTTGATAAATTGTATTCAATATATAATATGTAGGTATAACATGTTTACGCTGTACTGTGTCTATAACGCCTATAGCGAAACACACTGTATACAAATTAAATTTTTATCCGTTACACGTTTATTTTATCTAAAAACAAAGTAGGTAAGTACCTACTCGCACATACACACACATTAATATTATTATTATTATTATTATTATTATTAAAATGTGCTGTACAGTAAAAATATGGAACACTGTACCTATATCCACTTAACTGCATGTGTTTGCAGTTAATTATACAATGGCCGGTGTTATTTGTATTTATTTTTTATTAGTTGTTTGTATTTGCAAGACAACCAACGTCACCAACGACGTCTGAACAAGCGTCTATTAACTATTAATTATTAGAAATTAAAATTATTATGGACTACACGTTTCTTATCATCGATGGCGCTATTTACTTCAATTTATCAACGTAACATTATGTTGATGATGTCAAAACAACGAGCGAAAGTCAAAAAGTTATTACTTATTATCAATAAAACTAGTATTTAATTTATTCAACGTCTCATTCAAATAATGACCTTGAAAATATGCATAAATATATTATATTACATTATCGAGTCATAGGTTAAACAACTTTTTTCTCAGAAATACATCACAGTGTATCCCCACCCCTTCTTAGAGAACCACAAAACTTATCAATGATAAGTTATCAATTATAAGTATATAACACGTAAATATTTTAATTATGTACCTTCACCACAGACATTTTAATAACATTCGAATGCTTAAAAAATCAGATTATTTTACGGTTTGATGATAAATGCATCGATATATAAAAGAAAAAAGATAACTGATAATAATAATAATAATAGTAATGATGAAAACTTTTCAATATTTTGCAGAAGGTTCGATTATTTGATTTTGATGTAATTATGTAAGAATATTAAAGAAAATGATGATGAGGATGTCAAAATAAAATAATTATATAAGTTAAATGAAACTATATATAGTATGAAACCTGATAGAATAGAGAATTTTTAATGAGACACTGAGACTGAGTAAATTTGACGTCATGAATAAAAATACGAAAATGACGCCAACACAAACAGAAAATAATAATAACAGACGGAATAAAGTTGAAGTCAAAGGTAAATTAAGAATAATGTCTTTTTTCAAATAAACAAGAGAGCTCACTTCATTTTATTACATAGTAAGTAAAATACATAATTGTAAAATACACAATAGTCTTTAATTTTTAAATCTAACCTCGGATATTTTAAATATACTGTTAGATTTAAAATTTAAAATATTTCTAAAAACAAACGTGCAACGCATTAAAAAGTACATACATCTTATCTAAATAAACATAATACAAGAAAATTTGAAAAATCAATGAATTACTAAATACTAATAGGTACGTTCTTCTTTAAATATAAATATTGTACAGACTTTCAAATAAAATATATTTTACTGCCATTTCACACAATTTTAATTTTTATTATTCTTTCATAATGCATATATTAAATTTTTAAACCACTAAAGATAAACAAATTTACTAATTATTCAAGAATTCACTTATTATGAAAAAAAATAAAAATTTTCATTTACATCCGATATATAATATGAAATACGAGATTAAATAAATACGCGTATTTTATGATTTTAAATTTTTAACACCATTGATGTAGGATAAACAAGATAAATTTTCTAAACTATTTAACTGAGTAATATTTTTATCTAAAAGACAGCAAATGTATAACCTTTGACAAAATGAATATATGCTATTAAAATTATCTGTTACGTAACAGTAACTTTTTTTATATATAATTCGATATGATCTGGTTAAGTTCTAGAAACAGATAACTAATTACAAATTGTATTAATCAATAATATAAAACATTGACAATAACTTTTATAACGTGCTGTACTGCTGTTGTATTTTTACACCATTGAAAGAAAAAACCATTTGTTTGTGTTAAATCTACTACAGCTATACCATTTACATTAAAATATTATATTTAAACATTTATTTGCAAACAGATGGTAAACATTTAATTTTTCTTTAAAAAATAAACTATAGTCGACATAAAAATGGGAGTTTTCATTCAAATAAAATGTACTCGTGTCAAAACGCCCACAAAGGTACAATGTGGTTTCGTGACCCATAATTATGCTATTGATAATCTGGACAAGCCCTAAACGACACGTATATTACATACACATACGAAT
Organism: Chaitophorus viminalis; assembly: GCA_025469195.1. NCBI lineage: Eukaryota > Metazoa > Arthropoda > Insecta > Hemiptera > Aphididae > Chaitophorus > Chaitophorus viminalis. The sequence goes on from JAIPRK010001548.1 coordinate 25,376, forward strand.
GGGTACCAAGTGGCTTATTAAAATTGACTATAATATCCGGAGAGAAAATTGAAAAAAAAATAATAGAGGATGTAGGATGTACGTGACCGCTGTAGTGTCCTTCTGTCTTTTGCTAGTTTCATGACAATTGCACATTAATTTTAATGAATATGATCATGCTCCAGCGTTTCGCCATTATTGTCTATTAAACTCCGGCTGTCGTGCAGAATGAAACATTAATACAGCATAGTGTACACTAAAAAGTATTTTAGAACCATTATATATTACGCATTGTTCATTATTATACAGACATCTTCGCTACTGAAAATAGACACAAATCAGAATTTAGTTAGTCTAGTTAAGCATCAACTACGCGGAAATAAAAGTCTTGAAAAAAAACACAGAATTAAGTGATTGAAAACATACTTCCTGCCTAAAAAATGTTAAAAACTATTGCGTTTTTGATGTCATTACAAACAAAACATCAACAGATTATAATTTCAATATATAATCCAACGGTCCTCGACATTAATTTAATTCTACTCAGTAGTTGGTACTAGATCGGCAATGTACAAACAGAATCTAAAACTATTGCTCCACATTAACAGTATTTTCAACGATATATAAACGTATCATAAGAGTTATACAACAATTTTTAAGTACATATTGATGTGCATTGATAAGATATTTGGACGGAACACATGTTATATCACATTCATATTATAGCGACACCTACGTTTTTGTTCTTATAGAAAGTGCGTGGCTCGTTTTTAGAGGCGTAATACCGTGACCAGTGGACACGAAACCGTAGGGAGTCCGTCATCTCGGTCAACCCGCAATCACACGTGTCGGCGACCTTCCCGGTAGGCGGATGGTATAATAAAATGTGAACCACTGACATGCAACCAACTGCATTACGATTCGGTCAAATTATTTAACTTATTTATGCTGATAATGATCAAATGTAACGCATAATGTTCTTCCGAGCAAATATTATATTATTGCTGTTAAAAATAAAATGTTTAAAAAGAACAATATGAATGCTGAGACTGTGTATACATAGGGTGACGATCTATGGGGTTGACATGATTAAATTTAAACATTTAAAATTAAACCCTACCGATATAAAAAAAAGGGAGCAGGCATTTATTTAAAAAGTTGCATGTATTAGTTTATTATGAAAGCCCATGTGCGTGATGTCTGCCATCGGTGCCCAATAATTCAAACAGGCGCTAGTCGAGACGTGCGAGTGGCCTACTACAAACGGTTGGTGACAGGACGAAGGGTGGGGAACGGATTCTGAACAACATATGGTGCGCGCACAGTGGTTTCCAAACAAATGCGCACAGGGGTCAACAACATGTGAGTACGAGTTGGACAATTCCCGAGTAAATCTAAAAAATCGACTGCTCACCTTGAAAAAGTTAATTGCACTATATATGGATAAGTCAAATTTGAAACAAAAGAACTCAACATTTGTACATTGCAATGGATATCTATTAAATGGTCAGAGAAACACAACTTAGAATAATTTTTTAAAGGACTCGTTCATTTGACAAGCTGCTGGGATAACATTCTTAACATTCTTTCAGTAATTCCTTTATTATAAACAATCGATGTTACTACTTGGGTTCTACATTTATCGAGTGGAGTTGAATAAAAAAGGATAACCTTCAATACACGGATAATACGTTATTTAACCAATATATTGTATAATAGTATACTATACCTACGCTACGCAGGATTATTATGAAAACGTTTTTATTTCGCCACATATCTCATTAAAATTTCAAAAAAAATAATTGATACATACTTAAGAACAATATTCAGAATATGATAGAATAAAGTATTTAAATTGTAAAAGTATCGAATTATAAAACTGGTTCACTGGGTGTTAGCACATTAATATTAATTAATTACAACGAACTAATTATTATAGATTATCAAATTCATAATTACTTTAACTAATGGTTATGTTTGCGAATGTTAAACGTAAACAAGTGTTTATTCATTTAACAAAAATAGTCTAGGTTAATTAATTTTTCAGGATAATCATTGGACATATAATTATCATTTATAACTAATAACTGATTTTTTTTTTTTTGTAATTGTTTCCCACGCTCTTAAACATATTTATGAATAAATTTTCTGAAATACTTAGAAAAAGTGTTTTTCATTGTTAAATTGTAATATATTTTATTCTTTCCTTAAGATATAGTGTAATATTGCCAACGCTGATCTTTATACACGCAAAACGAGTCATGGAAGGACAAAGCTCGTGAGTCACGTTTTGGACGGTCTATGAAAATGTTTTATACTGACTTATTCTCTTCTCTATGTAGACACGCTTAGTCGTCTAGGGACAAATGCATAATAATTAATAAGTATATATTTTTAATATAAAAAGCTGTAAAACCCATACGTGGAGACTCAAAAAAGTCTTCATTGACCTTAAAATGTCTACCTGAATAGGAATGAAAACATGAAAATATGTGTTGTTTACATACGAGCAAACACAATATAAAAATACTTTAATTTGACCGCATTGTTTTCGTCTTTAAATAATATATTATACAACACAAGAAGAAAAAATTAAGATTAATTATACGAACTTGATTATCTAGTAAAAACATATAATAGTACTCAAAATTACATAGTCATGAAATAATAAAAAAATATTGTTTATATTAGTTAAAAAAAATGTTCGACATCATACAAATAAATATGTATATTATAAAACAAAAACAATATATAACAAGTATCTAGATTCACAGATATATAAAAATACATACCTAAACTAAAGTAAAATTTTGAATTTTTGTTGATTATGTAATATATTTTCGGATTTTATAAAATAAATATCAGGTAACCTACAACCATTTGAATTTAAATGATTGTGTCTAAATTATTTATTATTTATTTATATTTTAATACATAAATTAAATAAATAATAATAATTATAATTTAGAAAAAATAAATGCATTTTTAAGTGTATTTAATGATTGATTTTAAGAATTCTTGCATATTTATTTTATTTAAATACTTTTAAAGTAAATACTTAACAATTAATACACAATTTATTAATAACGAAATATTACCTCAAATTTTAATACTTAAATATTTAAACATCACTTATATTTTAATTGTATTTAAATCTTTACATAATATTGTATGACTATACAATATAACTGATATATATTTACGCAAATGTTCTACATACCTAATTATACTATATTATTAATTACTCTACCTAAATTAATTTAACTAAGTTATAACGTACAATGAAAATGTAGTCATCATATTGTATACATATTGTTTTAAATTATTCAATTTGGTCCAAAAATTAGTTATACTTATATTGATGATCAATTTTCAATCTTCTATAAGTTCTGTGCATAAAGGTTTAAAATTTAATGATCACTTTAGTATATTCAAAAATTGCAATATGAAAGAAAAATAGGTACATAAACAAAACCAACAAAAATACCAGTTTAGATACAACTATCAGTACAACACATAACTTTTCTTTAAATAAAATTTATACTTAAAACATTAAATTTAAATAATGATTTTTTTTTTTTTTTTTGGACTACTTTAATAATATTTTTAATGAAGAGGTATTTTATTTTAATAGAAAAACAAAATCTATCTAAATCTCTCAATAAAATATAGGCCACAAATCACAATCAACCACAAGATGTGTAAAAATATGCTAAAACGATTTTGTATAGATATTATGATTGCAATTTCTCATCACAATCAAACGTCTTTTAAATTTACCGAAATAATAATCTCGGTTGTCTAAATAATTAATGTTCAATAAACCTTGAAAAAATAATAATTCAATAATACGAATATTGATATATTACATATACTTCCTTTTAATGCTTAATATCAATAAATAATAATATATCAGTTTAACGAGATTATATCATTGCTCAACAAATATTAACTGAGAAATTGGGCTTAGTGAATTAAAACAAGAAGGTTAAAAACGTAGGTATGTAATTATAAATACATATGCATAGTACCTAATATTTATGTAGTAAAAATGGCAATTATTTATAAGAGGCATGTTCAAAATGCGGACAATTTACAGTACGCTTTGATATTGTTACTTTTAAATCGTAGTTACGAATTGTGACAGCCACTTGTTATAAAAAATAAATTTTAAACAAATAAATTTGATATTGAAAAAATTATCGGTATTTCCGTAAATATGAAAATGTAAATAATAGATATGTGTTTATGAATAAGTCTGATAAAATGAAAATAAATAATTTTAAGATAGATAAATAATAATAAAATTCATTAGCTGACAGTAAGGAATGTGTATGAACCCAAGTATTAAATATCTCATTTAGATTTTTGTTTGTTTATGAACAACAATAATTTTCAAACCAATCCAACAGGCGCGGCGACGTGATAACAAGTTTTGTCGAGATATTGTACACTATATGGTATGTAGTATATACCATAAGTCCATAAAGTATATACAATGAACTGAACGTTGATAACAATATTACAATGTATACACAACCAGACACTAACCTATTTAAATGTATCCTGAGCACGATGAATAAAAATGGTGGAAAAAATAAATAAAAATTAAACACCACACAAACTACACGCACCGTTAAACACGACCGGGCAAAATATGATAAACTCACGGAGAAGACATATTGTGTCAGCGCGAACGTCAGCTTTATACTGAACGGTCGACCGAGCCGCCGCCGCAGCCCGTACCGCAGAACGCGCACGCAAATTGTTGTATAATAATAATAAACGTGTCTCGAGTGAGACTTTGCGATAGGAAAACGGTCGGGGGATATGCTATTATTATTATTATATTTTTAACTTTTTTTTTTTGGGAGATAACCGAATGTATAATGCGATATTATTTTTATCAAAGTGGTTTTGTGTACAAAATTATAACAATATTCATAATAATAATATGTTCCTATTATTCCTACATTATTCATACATTATACTCGTACAACATAAAAAAGGGAGAAAATTAGTTTTAAATTAGTAGCAGTTAATTGGCGTGCTATACACAAAAGTTCATCAACACGAAAATCCGCTCAAATTAAAAATATTATTTTTCGGAACAATATCCTGCATTCACGCCGTAAGACTTATAAAAGCTGCGCTTACATAACTTTCGGATCAATAAATAGTGCAGAGAATAAAACTTCTGCGAATGGAGTAAGTTAATGTGAAAACACACCGGTATAGAACAAAATATTCGATGTGGCGAAAATAACAAATTGTGAAATATGAAGGAATTTCAATTCTAAATATTAAATCATGCATTTATTTAAATAATGATCATTCAGTTTTCTCTTTAATTTTGAAGAATCGTATTTAAACATTTTCAACAATAGATTTTCTAAGTAATTTCTGGGTATTTGTCGAGTTTGCATCGTCATAAAAAACGTTTGACGTTTAAAAATTTGTACATCTAAAATATATTAAATTAGAAGATTTTAATGGTTAATTAAGGAAATTGTACTATAAACATCTTTTATAATTATATAAATTGTTGTAGCTTTTAAATTGTCGATATGAACAGAGTATTAAATAGTAAATACTGAGCAAAAATATTGACTTTTAAATCGACTTCACATCCTGTACCAGTCACAATTTTTCTTTTTGTATCATGTATCATCATGTTTTTATCATCATGTATGTATATTTATATTTTTTCGTATGAATAAAATATAACAATAGTAATAGTAAAAATATAATAGTATCATTGACTTTATATTGAATTACATTGTATTTTGTAAAATATGAAACAAAATGAATGATTGAACCAAATGCAAAATAAAAAACGGATGGGCCTCGCTCTGCTGTACAGTTGCGGGTGGAGTGCACCTCGTTTATAGGATAGGTCATAATTACAATGGATTTGTTAAATTTGAATGCAATGATAGATACCATTGTATACGAATAACGATTCTGAACGGAGTTAATATGTTTGTCTAAAATGGGTATATAATAATGTAGTATTTTATATTTAAATTGAAATATAATGCAATAGTATACAATTTCGTAAAAATTTAAATTTCAAACAGTCATAAAATGTTTTCCTTTAGGTCCAGTAGAACTTTTTTTTATAGATTTATGAAGAGTAGCTTATGGATAACCTAGTGTTAAAATTTTAAACTTAAAGTATTAACAGAATAAATTTTATGAACTTTTATGTACAAAATAACTTGCCAATTATCGTGATTTTGACACATTTTATACAGATTTGAGCTTTATGGAATATAAAAAAAAATTTGAGTGAAACGATCTCCGATATTTTTTAGTTATTTTTACGCTAATTTTAACTTATTATAACCCTTGTATTAAATTTTCAAGAAATTTTGGTCAGCCAATTAAATTTTATAGATGTTTAAGAAAAAAAAATTTACAAAAATCAAAAATTTAAATTGTCTATAAATAAGTCAAAATATGTTAAAATACTTTGAAAACTCAATCATGTATAGAGAACGCCAATATAAAGATTCGGTAAAAATTTCAAGTTGTTGTGGTTTTTCGTTTTTGAGTTGGAGCATTTTAAAAAAATGTATTTTATAAAAACGTGATTTTACGTAAAATTTCCCGTTTTTTTTTATAATTTTTTTATCGGTTTTTTCAATTTTTTTTAAAATTATTAAAGAAGTTAGATTTTTGACTTGCCCAAATACCAATTACATTCACTTTCCTTTCAGAAAAATTGCTGTTTAAGCAAATTGAAGCATTTTTACTGCCAAAAAAGGTGTCGTTAGACACAAAAATAAAAAAAAAAACAAACATCATTGTAAAATCAATAGATTCCATCACTTCGTTCAGAATCTAAAATAATGATTATCCAACAATCCAAAACATTAAGTTGAAAAAATAGATTGTTTCAACACTAAGACTAATGGGGTATTATTTTTGGAAAATATTGGTCGCTTTAGAATATTTTCAATGTTTAAAATTTCGTTGGTGTTAATTAAAAAAAAAAGGAATGCTCAATTGTAAAGTACTAAAATTCGAATACAGGTTTCCAGCATTTAAAAAATGTACAACATTATCATTCACCTAGGGAGAAAGCACCAGTTCCGCGGTTTCCTGTGTACTTTTTCAGAAATCAAAACTTTATTCTAACCTTCTTGAACTGGATATAATATAAAAACTCATTAAGAATATCCTACACTCAAATTAAATTTAAAATATAAATTTAGTTTTAAAAGGATGTAAGAGTAATTTAATATGTGTATTTCATTTTGCAACTAACAATAGCGAATTGATTTCATAATAAATACGATAAGCCAAGAAAAATAGATACACCATTTATTATATTATACAGGGTGTAATAGGTTGTTCTGACACTTTAAATTTACATTTGTTATGATGACTTTATCAAATCGTTATTTTACACTCTATACTAGTATATTAATTTTTATTTTTTAAAAAAAATGTATGACTAAACAAAAAGCATTCCAATAGTGCCTAATTGAAAATTATCAAAAATAAGTGAAGTATTTATACCTACATTCCCTTAAGATTCTTAAAGGAATGTACATATATACCAATATATAAATATAATATACAAATATATTTTACTGAAAAAATACACAATAAAATACATATACAATACTAATGTATTGTATATGTATAATATGTATTAAATCATTATATATAATGTCAAACACTACAGATTAAGCAATATGACTTAATCTCTCAAATAAAAAATACTTAGCGATAACTGCAACGAATATACGTATGATTTATATCAATTGACAATTTTACACTATAAACACGCATATGTTCCTCAGTACCTGATGTGACGGTATAAGGTGTGTATTGAAGTTAATACTTGAAATTGTGTAAATAAATTTCAAAGCGGAACAGAACGTATCTGACAGCACGAAGTTGTACACTTGAAAAGTTCAATAACAAACAATTCTCGCATTCGGTGGTTTAAAATGTCAGTAAGTGATTATATTAAATAATAACATAATTAATATACAATATTAGATTAATTTAATTTAATTAGTATAAAATATATTTTTATAACGTTTAGTTTCAGTAATGTCAATTTATTTCTTAAGTAAGATAGATAGTTTCATTCAAATTCTTAGGTATACAAATAATACATTTTTAAAAAACCTATTTCATATCATATATTTACAAATACTATGTTTTAATTAATTTAATTAACTATATATTATTTACTGAAAAACTATGAAAACAATTATAAATTATTTATACGTATAATCATTATTCAAAATGGATCCGAATTTAATAAAATATCTATGATCATCTGACAAAATTATATTAAAGAATATACTCGATAACACATAACTATATAAATATATTATAAATATGAATAGCTACGCAATTAATTTCTTAGTTGTAGCCGATACAATATATTGAAACAAAAAATATAAATTATAATAATTGGAACTTCAATTTGATCAAGGCATAATACTACGTAGTATTATTAAAATATAAGATTATGACGGGATCGGGATAAAGGGATTACGCAAGGAACTCGTTAAAAATTAATTATTCACTCTTAGTTCTTGTGACTACGTACAAGACAGTTGACATTGTGTAATTTTGGAAATTAATCAAATTATTTTAATAAAATCATCAATTATTTATCATACTAATATATTTATAGCAATGTTATAAACTTAACTTGCACGCACATCTCAGTCCACGTTTCTTCAGATTCTGAATCACACAAATATCTTAACTATAACAAATGATACATAACCGTTTTAAGTAAGAATATTAAAAGAATACACGTTTGAAACGCAATAATGCTACTTTAACTGCGCATTTTGTTCTCAATATTTTTGATAAAATAAAAAATTATTAATATGTAATTGGATGTCCTGAATTAGCATTCTTTGCAGTATACATTCTTGGAATGTTTACGAAAGACAATAATACAAAATAATTTGATATGACCCATAGGTACCTCTCTTTTTTCCTTTTTTCGAATTTTAAATCGACGGCAACTCCGGAACTATTCTTCATAGTGCTTCGGGGTCAGGACCTACAGGTACCTATGTAGCCAGTTCCTAATAATATCCTAAATTGGCTATTACTTACATTTTAAGAACTAATATAAGCGTGTAGCTTTAATGACATGACAATATATACGTATTATAATAAAACATGCATGTAGTATAATGATGGAACCTAATAATAATATAAAATGTTATATTTTGAAGTTCATTCTTTAATTATTATTATTTTTTTATTTAACCAATTTTTGTTAAACGATTTAACTCAATTAAACGATTAAGTACAAATAAGATTTTGCAAAAACAAAGCTCTATTTCTAAATGTTTTGGCAACACTGGATATATATAGGAGCAGCAATGAATACACAAGACACCACGTTTCCGGTACGTCCCACGTTTCCTGTTGGCCACAACCCACTTCTTATATTTTTTTCTTTCTCAAGACACCGGGTTACCCTTCTAAATTTCAATAACCATTGTTAAAGCTAACAACAGAATAAACTAAAAACCCTAAAAAACCTGATAACCATTCTTTTCATGTTCCCCTATGTGTTTTAACTACCATCATTCAGTAAAATAATTTCGAATAACGTCTACCACAATAAAAATATCATAATTGTTTTTGTTATGAGCCCAAGTGAAAAATGTATTTAAAATCTTTAATTATCATTTAATGGGCCATTTGTGTATGAAACCAATAATCTACACGACACTCATATTCTCGTAACAATTAATGGTTTGAAGTTTGAATAGTACAATATTATAGCTTACAAAGGACATTCAAACATCATTATAGTATATAACATTGTAATAAAAATTATCAATTTCTCGATTATACCCAAGATAATAATATAGTGTTTTAAATAAATAATATTCTATCATTTCAGCCTAGGTTGAATAATATTATAACTACGTTTTAGTGAACAATATAAAAATTAGGGTGAATTTGTTTAATAGTATTTTAAATCGACGTAGACCCAAGAAGACGGCAGTTTATGTATTATTTAAACACCTCTTCGAAAATGAATACTTAATGCTGGTCTGGCGCCATAGAATCCCACGAAACCGGGCCTATTGTACCCCAGAACAAGTAACGGTTTTATATATATATATATATATATTTACCCTCCCACACAGACGAAATCACATTTCAAATCGTAATATAACATTGTTTATTTTTTGAAAATTTAAAATCAACCCGTTCCAACAAGTAAAAGTAACTCTATAACATTCGTCGCAATAGTATAATTATAGTAGATCCCAACTTGGGATAAAAATTATATAGTATATTTTTAGTAATGTTCTACAAATAAGAAGGGACGTTATACAAAATAAACCAAACATAAATTAACCTTATATAGTTTGTTATGGACGAAGAACTTACCACATTAACCATATAAATGGTTAATAGACGAATACAATATATTTAATTAGTGTAACAAGAAAATATTTGAAATATCAAATACCTAAATAAGTACCTAATAACACTATTCCTGGAAGCTATAATCTACTTTAGGATGACGAATGACATAATAATTAAAAAATAACGTTTGTATTTTATCAAACGCAACAAAATGTTATAGATAAAATAGATATCGACAAATCACGGTTACAAGTCATTTTATTACTACATAGGTAACAAAATTGTTGCAATAAAAAGAAAAAACATTATGTCCGAAAATATTTTACCAATTGATTAACTTTATGATTATTACACTACATATATAATTACAAACAATGAAATTAATAATAGTAATGTTTTTTTATATAACACGTAGTATTTTATTGAGTGAATTGTTAACAATATATTACAGTGTACTATCAATATAGACATATAGTACCAAGAGAACATATTATCATTGATTATAAATACTAGTAAATACTTAAGTAGGTATACACGAAATAAAATACCAATTTTATATTATTATTCTATAAATTATTCTATAATTGTTCGATTCTATCGCCATCTATCGGGAGTTTTGATTCACGCCACCCATAGAAAATACACGAATACCTGTTATACCTAATATACTATCTAATATATTTTAAAATTATTCACTTGTTTCCTATTATTAAACAATTTAAAACAAAATATAATTTACTAAACTGATATTAGATAAACCTATCTTGAATATAAATTATTTTGAGTTCCGTGAAGAAATACACTTTCCATTGGTTTAGTTACATTTTAAAATGGTTGGCACGGTAGAAAATACATTACTAATCCACTTAAAAATAATTAAACCGTCGCGATATACCCTCTATGTTACATACATTATGGACTGCCACCAAATGTTTCCGGACACTTGAGAATAAACAAATTATTTACAAACAACATGGAAAGCCCGTGCATATAATGTTTAAAACACAATAAAATAATCATTTACTTTATACTTATACATTAACTATTTTTAAATGAAAAAAAAATCTAGTTTGTTTCGTTTCAATCAATTATTTAATATCAAGAATAATTGATCAGGTACACTGGTTTGTACAGTGCATACAAAAGATAAAATAATTTAAATATAATTTAAAAAGGTTAAGATTAATTAATTTTATAATGTACCTATATACCTAATTGATAAACACCGCACTATACGTCATATTGTATAGGTATATAACTACTAACTACTTTAATTTAAAAAATAGTTCGAATATCATAGTTATTCGTTGGATTACAAATTGAAATACCCCTGCGGCCTGCGTACACACGTAATCTAATATTTACAAAATGTCTTCGTGAGGTAATGTATGCAGTGATCGTCATGGACTTGATTTTGACAAAAAACAATAACAATTCATATTATTAAGAAGTAGGTATATATATTTTACTTTACTTGATACAATAAACTACAAAGATACGTAACTAGCATAGCAATATGTTTATCTATAGCTATTCTTATACCTATTTTACGTCGTTATAACACTCAGAAAAACCATATTTCTTTGGCGCGCGTGCTGTTTTCATTGGATAATATTTTTTAAAGTTATATTACTTTAAGAGACCGAAATAAATTATAAATATAACTCTAATAAGTATAAGCATTTTATCTCCACGATAAATGTTCAGCCAAAAGACCGATGTATTTTTAATCTTTTCATAGATTTGTGTGGAGGCTGGAGAAAGCCTCAAAATATTCCGAGCACATAATTTCTTTGAAAGAGAACATTAAAGCAATACATTTTTCAAATAATTTAAGAAAAGTTTACAACCTCAAGCGACGTTATAATATTGTTATTATATATTATTACCATTATAATTTATGATTGCAACGAAGACGTTTTGCGACATACAGTTTACGAAAGTAGCTTTCCGACTTAGAAATCGCAGGGGATTAATCTGCAGAATGAACGTAACGAATCAAAACGTAATAACTTATAATAATTCGAGTACAATTTCTTAAAACCAGAATGATCCAGTAGACTTTAGACAAACCATTTTCTCCGCCGTCGAGATCAACGCCGTATAATATAATAAAGATCTTTTTACTCGGTATAATTGTTTAATCCTTTTGTCTCGATGTATTACGCTGTAACACGGGTTGGGTTATACTAATCACGCACAAAATCGTACGGGTACGGCTATTGTTTATTAATCTGTTAATGGTGCAAAAAATCGTAGAAATTCGACAACATTAGGTTTCAACGGTAATGCCGACTCAGCGAGAAAGACGTAATTTATTTAAGACCAAACGAAACCAAATGGCGTCTGAACGTACAAAATTATATTATTCGGTATGGAGCGCGGTTGACACAATTCGTGTCGAACTGCGACGTTAATTACTATAATTTATGCGAAATGACGTTTTGGCATTATACACATAATACATGTATTCATAATATTCAAGGTATGCATATCACGGGGTGTGAAATTTACACACCCTGCGAGCTGCAATATATTTTAATAAATTAATACACATTTAAAAAAAATTCAATGTTACAGACACAGTAAATAGGTACATTGTGGATTTTATTTACTATTTACTTTTTAAGTTTATAAATTTTATATTGTTCGATGATGTCTTTATCATTAAAGTGGAAATTAAGAAAAAAAATTGAAAAATAATAATGAATATAGAACAAAAGTGATTGCATTTTCGTCGAATCACTCTGAGACACCCTGTACAATTATAACGATGGAAGTGGCAAAAGCCTTTTCTCAACACGTGCAGTGAGTTTCACAGCACACTCGGCAAGTACAATGCTGCGCGCACGCCCGGATAGTCGCATATACGATATACTATCAAACTTATTGTGTACAACGTTGGATGGGGCCGTCGAACTCGGTTACGCGCTCCACGTCGCGCGTATCCTCCGCCCAGGGACGCACTCCTGCGGACGCACGACGGCGCGAGGAAGAGTCCCGAAACGAAGTGATTGATACGCGAACGTATATAATATGAGATCAGCGTCCACTTTTAGGTTGTTAATATATTATGTTTCGGCGGTGGATTTTTAGTTTTAATTTTAATTTTTTTTCCTCTCTGGCCCGAGTTCAACGCACGTCGTCGTCGTAGTCTCGCGCGGAAAGTGAAGCTCATTTCTCGTCGCGTCGACCGTGCATCACGCGTTACCGTCGTCGCGTGTAATTATCGCGCGGCCGGCGGACGACTAAATACTATAGGTTAGGGGAATTCTAATTTCGTGTCAGCCCGACGACGCCTCTCGCACACCAGTATAATATTATATATATTTTATTCTCTCTCTGCGACGCACGCGACGACTAGTTTATCGTTCGTTAAAATAAGCGTGACGCGAACGCTTGTTCCATCGCCGCGCGACGCGTCGCCGACGTCCGCGGACGCGTTCAAAACGGTTCGTTTGGTGGGTAATAAACGCGCGGAGCACGGTCGAAACGACGTATTATTATTATTGTTATTATAATTGTTATTATTATTATTATTATATACAGCGGTTCTCGAAAACCGTACATATATTTTCCGTATGTTCCAAAATTTAACACCCAATGTATGTGTATATTACCCAGCAGCAGGATTTTAAGAACGTCTATAATTAGTATAATTTTACATGAAAAATTTTGCAGTTATTATGATTTTATTCATTTATCATAATATTATGTCATGCGAGACGAGAACTGCTAATATATAGAAAAGTTATGTTGCTACTGCTGCTGCCTACTACTGCTGACAGTGACATAAGATTTATACAGAGAGAAATCGGTGCCTCTTTTAATTATTTTATTAGTTCTTATTTATATTTACATGTCCTATCTCTTGACGTTTCGCAATGTGAGGGAGGCGAGAACTATAGTAAAATCGTAAGGCCAATATATATATAATAATAATAATAATATTTTATTAACGGAATAATATTCCAATTATCCAATTTACAATAATATAATAATGACAGTTGTAGGTACATGTGTGAATTATAATAAAAATTAATAACAAAAAAATAGAGAAAGAGAAAAAAAGAATATATATATATATATATGCTAGAAATTTAAAAATGATTACAATATATATATTATATTGGCCTTACGATTTTACCTCACAAGATTTTTTTAGAACCTATTTCGTTGTCATACCTCATATACTACTACATTCGAATGTAAGAAAATTTACCAAAAATACTATCCTATACGATATCAACGAATCTAAATTGCTGACCGATTCTTAAAAATTACGCTTTGGTTATTTTCTTCATATTTTGAGAAAAATAAAAATAGGAAATCCAAATCTTGTGTTTCATCAATACCATTTTTTTAACAGCATTATTGCAGTATTTAATGGAAAACTAATTTTAATACTTACATATTTAGTGATTATATGAATATAATAACCTAATATATATTACAACTATAAGTAATTGCCCATAAAATAACGATTATATTATATATTATATAGAAAAAGTCCTACAATTAAACACGTAATAACAATTTAATAGCCTAAACCTAATTATATAAAAATATGACATATAAAATTTAACATTTATAAAATATACACTAAACAATGCAAAGACATAGCTTAAACGATGTATAAACTATAAATATAAGCATCCTAAAAAGACTTGTTCACGTATATCCAATGTGGCAGTGTCTATAAGCGAGCGAATGACCCTTGCCACATCAGTGTAAAAATCAAATTATCGAAAAGTGAATTTTATTAAAAAAAACTATTTTGTTCCTATTAAAAATAGATTTTATGTGTTATTACAAAAATGTTGCTAATATTATATTCGATCGCTTTATTTGAAATGTAACTATAAAGTATAAACTATTAACTAATACGTCAAGTTTAACCTCAAACTCTATGCAAGGTATTCATCATATAAGTTTTTACAAAACTACAAAATCATCAAGTATGGAATTAAGTTAAGAAAATCACTCTTGTTTTCTTTAAACCATAAATAACTATGTCGAGTCTGTACTTTTCTTAGAGAACTGTATAAAAAATAGAAACGTGTAATAAAATGGAATTAGAGAAATCAGGACAAAATTGACATTGTCATATAGTTTTCCATTTTTATATACAAAGAACTGATTGAAATAACCAATGTCATAATATTTCTTTTTTATTGTTATATTACAAAAGAATTACAAAAGAAAAGAGAAGAAGATTAAAAAAGAGCTAAAGCTGATTTAATTTGAAGTGAACAAGGATGGTGATATTCAAAAAGTTGGTGGGATATCAAGACATAATATAGAAAACTATAAGAACTTGAGGAATTTAATTTAAAAATCTAATAATTTCGTTGCTTTAATTTTAATTTGAAGACCATAAATTCATAATATATAACAAAAGTTTGATCGTGATTCTTGAATCTTGATATTATTTTAAAATGTAGCTTAATAAGAAGAAATTTCGCTAGTTCTGGGATTCGACATTTAAATTATCATTATTTATAACTATAAAAATCGATTTATCGCACGCGCGTTCACACCTGAACGGGTTGACGACGGCATGGCGTGAGAACGCGTCTCAAGTCTCGACCGAGTACAGACGAATTGCGTACAAAACGAGACAGCCGAAAAGCGTTGTATGAACGTGGCCGCTGGTCACGGGGGACACACATACGTGATTTAATACTGAGACGCCGCTAGAGGTGCATAATATGTTATTATTATTGTCATTATCATCATTATTATCCCGGACACTAGGTTTTTAATTCATTAGGTCGAAATTCCATTTTAAAAAACGTTTCTCTCTCCGATCTAACCTATTCCCAACGTTCAGACAATTATTCGTCGTTTTGACACACAGTATATTGAACAGTTATACAATATTACAATAGCATATTTAGGTTTTTTTTTACAGAAATGTTTTTACGTACAAATAATTTTTTTCTGATTAAAGTATTGAACTCAGTAGAATTATAATAATTATCGTTCCCAAGACATGTGTCACATCGCGGGTGACTCACTTAAACCTCCCGGCCTGTTTACCTATATACATTAATTATTCATCTCTATCGTGTATTTGAGTGGTTTCTGTTGTTTTTTAGAAAGACACTTGACAAATTTTTATCGGACATAATTACATAAATATCATTATTATATTTTCAATTTAAACCATCCATTGGTACTTGAAAGCCTTGAAGCACAAGTTAGGTACATTTGAAAAAAAAAAAATTAAAATACCTTCAAAAACACTTTTATAAATCACTTTGTCGGTTACGCTATAAAACGATCATTGTATATTCAGAAATTACTATAATTTAGTTCGATTGAATATAATCTGGTAGACCTAAATTAGCTCTTTAGATTTGTTCATAAGAAGTCAATTGTTTTTTTTTTTTTTTTTTGAATAATTTTATAACATTAAAGTCGGTTTACACGTTCAATTTTATCTGTGCACTGTCTAGTACAAACAGGTACTTCCACAAATTATCAATCATAGTTCAGTGTTTACTCATGCAAATATCGGTCTACACTTGCACCAACCTCAGTTTTATTTTCAAGCATTTCCTGAATTTACACAAGCCATTTGTACAAATCTAATTTAAATCTAATAATTTTTCTTTAAATATCCGTTTACACAATCAAATATTTGCGCAAATCAGATTTGTATAATCCATTACGCACAAATAAAACTGAGCGTATAAACCGACCTTTATTAGAAAAAATTACTTGGGTGTAAGATTAAGGTGGGTATTAAACATAAAATCCTACCCTAGTCGGAATATGCGAGTGCCCGTAACCCGTATGAATACGCCGAAAACAAGAGTTTTTCCCATTAGAAGTAAAGCACACACACACATCAAAGGTGTAAAACCAGTTTTCGTATATCGTCAAACGGGACGGTACCTAACAACCCCGCCGCAGCCACCCGTTGAAACTGAATTTCAGAATGTGTCGTGCCGCCGCATCGTGTTCGTGTTGGCGGTAAAGCGATGCAATTATCGGCCGGCGGCGATCGGTCAAAATAGAAAATATATTCACCAAGATCCCAGCATGGCCCCGACGACCCTGTATCCCTGCGCGGCCTAGGCGACCCAATGAGTCCCAGCATGAAGCCGAAAAACCACTCAAAGAGTATGTATATGTGTATGTGTGTGTGTATGTGTGTGTGTGTGTGTGTGTGTGTGTGGGTGTGGGTGTGTGTGTGTGTGTGTGTGTGTGTCTGTGTGTAAGTGTGTAGGTGTATGTGTATGAAAAAAAAGGACGGACAACGGCGACACGTGTGTACAGTGCGGCCGTGGCAGTGACGACGGTTAGGTTAGTAGGTACCCCTCCATCCGCGTTCGAGGAAACGCAAACGGTCTTCCGTTATAAACACGAGAGCTATTATAATATTATAAGTACCTAACATAACAGCGAAATGCCATAGAACAGAACCGTGTGCACGGCGTTGTACATTGAAAATTGTAATTATAATGGTAATATAATAATATTATCATCGTGACGAATACTCAATACTCGGAAATATCATTAAATTAGGTGAACCGCTTAACTGCTAACCAAACTATACTTATACATTATATATACATTACGTAATATGTATACAGTGACGTAGCCTCGAAAGGTTTGGAATTTAAAACCTTCATTACCATTGGTTATATTGCTATTGTTTTTTTTTCAATCGCGAGTTTAAACCTTATCTGTAAAAATGCATCAATCATCTTTTTTTCTTTGAGTGTATTCAGTGTAGACTATAAAGATATACTTAAAATTTCACTGACAAAATCATGCAGACATTGCAGACATTAACTCGGTACATCGTGTACCACGAGAAAAATAATATAGTGCTCATAGTAATCATATAATTGTACGTTTATATGCCACAGCCTGCAGGACTCGTGAGACTGTAACCTATGATTATTAAACGGTCGGTTAGTATAATACCATACATCCCAATCGTTTAACGAGCCTTTGTTAAAAAAAAAAAACACTTAGGTATGGACCCGGGTGAGCGCAGGACGAGTCTAAATACACACAGCCGTATATGTATGGACGTTGTCGGGCGACGTGTTTGAAATTACATTTTTAACGAGACGCACCGCAAAAACAAACAATAAATAACCTGATAACGGACTGATGGGGTACGCGCTATCAAGATGCAAACAGAGGCGGTTTTGATCGTAACAACAATAATAATATTATAAAGATAATAATAATAATAATAATAATAATAATAATGATATCATCACAAGTACTGCTGGTGATGGTGGAATTGGTGAAGAGTGTGTGGACTCACCTCGTGAAATCGGTCGGGGAGAAACGCCTTTTTCGGATTTTCGTCGCAGCCGTCGTCGTCGATGTAATAATAATAATGTCGTCTGGAAACGGTAGACGGGAAAACGAACGCGCTAGGACGTGCGCGACAACGTCGTCGTCTGGCCGTTTTGTACGTGCGTACGACTTGTCGGTAGCAGCATTTAGAAACGAACGGCACGGGGGGGGGGGAACGAACACGACGTCGGAGGATCTCGTTCAGTAATGGGTAATCGGCCGACACAGGAAGACGACCGCGCACGAGGATCACGGGAGAAATAACAGCGTACCGTAATGATATTATTATATTTTAAAAACTAAAAAAAAATATGCATAAAAAATAAAAAAAAAAAAAACAAAAACACCGTTCGTAATATTTATTATCGCAATGGGAAAACGTATAACGTCCGACGACACCACCGCGGGCGTGTAGCGCACAATGTGTATAATATTGTTATAATATTATGGTATACTGTGCACGGACGGTCGTCGGTAACGCGGTAGGCGCGCACTTGATAACCGAAGCACCGTCGCGGTCGTCGCAGTGGTTAATGATATACGGAATGAGTCAACGAACGCGCAATGCCGCTTAGTACAGTCGTGGTGCGTACCGCGGCGGCCGATTATATCCGACAACGCACGGCGCGACCGTAATGCAATAATCGACCGGTTAGCGGCGCGCCATCTGTCCGCGCGCGTCCCGCGTTCTCGCAACGCATGAGTCATGCGGGAAACGTCGTCGCGGTCGGACGGGCCGTGCGCTTGCCGCCGCCGGCTTTTCGCGAACACGGTCGACCGGGTTTTTATTTCCGACGCGGTGACGCATCCGCGGAGCAACCACCGACGCCGCCGCCTGGTCACCCTGGTCGCGGGACAGCATGGCCGGAATGAGAGTGCGGGTGTCGTGGCGAGAGGGAAAGGGAGAGAACATTATTTTTGGAACTCCTTCAAAATTCGGTGGCCGACATCGGTTTTGATGAAAAAAATATACAAATCACAACCGTGCATAGTTTTGACGAACAAAAAGTTCGTCAGTCACGATTTTAAATAGATGATTAATGAGATAGTAAAGTGTTGTACATTAACCAATCAAGTGTATACGAATATCTGTATAGAAATAATAGATCTATGCGTGTTCCGTAAATATTACCTACATTTTATGTTTTGGCGGATTATAGGTGGGTTACCTACATAAAATGATTGTTCCTCATAAAAATTAGGTCAACACGCCACCAGCTGAATCGCACAGTGCGCACAGTCGATGTCATTGAGTAAATGCCAAAATAATAGTTTTCGCTCTCGAACCGTCAACCGTGGAAAACAAACGAAATAAACCGTAAACATCGGCTGACGTACGTGTTACGACCATCGTATTACTCGAATTTCATTACACGCCACACCGTTGTTGTTCTGTTTTTGTTTTGCATTTCGTATATTTACGCAAAATTGACCGTAAGAAGTTTCCGAATGAAACGTTTTAAAATATTGTATTCCGTTACAGAATTGTTTGTAAATCAAAAAAAAAAAAACACTTTATTTATTTTACTTAAATCTGTCCTCGATATTTTGTTTACCATCCAGACTTATTGTACTTAAAGAATAAAGAATAAACTTCAACGACTCGACAATTTTCGTTCAATTATCATGTAAGATTAATAAATCAACGTTTTTTAATTAAATTTATTGTTATTTGTTGGTTGTTGGAGGGTATAATATAATATTATGTTATTTTAAAATATTTGTCTCTTATTACCTACATTAGCATCACTTTTTTATAATTTATACAACGTGTTTTCCTATTTATTTGCGTTTTTTTTTTCTTTCAATAAATTAATTTTCTTATTATTTTGAAACGAATACTTCGATTTTAATAACAACGCGTTATGATGAATCGTCAAATTTTATCGATGTTCCGTACTGAGAATGGTAATTTACAATAATCACAGAGGTCTGAACTCGAGATATAAAAATAGGCACATTTCATAAAAGGGGTGTCTGGTTTTTATGACCTTATGGTTTTTTCTTATTTTAATCAACTTTTCTAAGACCACTAGAATTTAACCATAAAAATACCATTTAAAAATATTTATTACACTGTCCGACTATCTTCTTCAAAGTAATTTTATTATTTAATATAATTTAAAGTTTTATATTTTTTACCACCTATTTCAGTTTATCTCTGGCCTTTGACGCCTATTTTACTGTCATTCCCCATTTGTGACTAGCGTATAAATTTCTATCCATTTCAAATTTCAATATCCATTGTCACGTCAATGATGAACAAAAATTAATTCAGGTCTCACATGCAAAAATATAAAATATGTAAGTATCAAAACTTGACATTTGTTTACTGAACTGTGGCAACATACAAATGTGATGCATTTTATCTCGATTTAATCCCGTTATTTCCATTTTATTACAATTTATTTCTAAAAGAGAAAAAAGTAAATTTGTAAAAAAAAAATATTATCAAATTTATGAATAATGAAAATAGCTGATAGCATATTTTTCTTATTAATAATTAAAAAAAAAAAACGGGTGGGCCTCGCTTTGCTGTACAGTTGCGGGTGGAGTGCACCTCGTTTATAGGATAGGTCATAATTACAATGGATTTGTTAAATTTAAATTCAATGACAGATATCATTGTATACGAATAACGATTCTGAACAGAGTTAAATGTTTGTCTAAAAATGGGTATATAATAATGTAGTATTTTAAATTAAATTGAAATACATAATTGCAATAGTATGCAATTTCATAAAAATTTAAATTTCAAACAGTCATATAATTTTTTCCTTTAAGTCCGGTAGAACTTTTTTTTATAGATTTATGAAGAGTAGCTTATGGATAACCTAGTGTTAAAATTTTGAATCTTAGCTATAGACAGAAAAAATTTTATAAATTTTCAACTACAAAATAACTTGTAAATTATTGCAATTTTAACATATTTTATACAAATTTGAACTTTATGGGCTTATAAAAAAAAATTTGAGTGAAACAATCTCCGATATTTTTTAGTTACAATTAGTATAACTTATAATTAATCATTTAAAACATTTTCAAAAGTTTTCGGAAAGCCAAAAAATTTTTATAGATATTTTTTAAAAAAAAACTTATAAAAATCGAAAATTTAAATTGCCTATAAATAAGTCAAAATATGTCAAAATACTTTGAAAACTTAAGTATGTATTGAGAATGCCAATATAAAGATTTGGAAAAAATTTCAAGTTGTTACGGTTTTTCGTTTTTGAGTTAGAGCAAATTTCAAAAACCGATATCATTTGTCAGTCTAGAATATTATACATTATATTATATTTTACATGTAATTTTATGTCAATATTCGCTGTTCAAACGCTTATAAAAACAATTTGTGCTTATAGATTTTAATAATTTTTGAATGACAATAAAAACTACTTGTGTGGAATATTCTATTAAATTTTCAAGTATTTTGTATAAGTCAATTTTTTTTTATCACCGATTATAAAAAAAATTGTAAAAAAATTGAATTTTTTAAATGCCTGTAAGTGGCTTAAAAATCAATATAATATTTTGACAAAAATATGACACATAGGAAATGCCTATCTTAACAACTGGTGAAAATTTCAAGTATCTGCAACTTATACTTTTTGAATTATAACAAATATTTAAAATCATTTGACGATAAATTACTATTTTATGCAATTTCCTAAAAATTTAAATTTCAAACAGTCATAAAATGTTTTCCTTTTAGTCCGGTAGAAATTTTTTTATATATTTTTGAAGATTTGCTTATTGACAAATTAGTGTTAAAATTTTGAACCTTAAGTATAAACAGAAAAATTTTATGAATTTTTATCTACAAAATAATTTGCAAATTTCCGTGATTTTGACACATTTTATACAAGTTTGAGATTTATGGGTTCATAAAAAAAATTTGAATGAAAGGATCTCCGATATTTTTTAGTGACGATAATTTAAGCTTATTATAAACCTTTTATTAAATTTTTGAGAGTTTTCGGCCAGCCAATTAAATTTTATAAATGTTTAAAAAAAAAAAATTTACAAAAATCGAAAAATTAAATTGTCTATAAATAAGTCAAAATATGTCAAAATACTTTGAAAACTTAACCATGTATAAAGAACACCAATATAAAGATTTGGTGAAAATTTCAAGTTGTTGCAGTTTTTCGTTTTTGGGTTAGAGCATTTTAAAAAAAAATTTTTTGTAAAAACGTGAATTTGTGTAAAATTTCCTGTTTTTTCGTAATTTTTTTATCGTTTTTTTTCGATTTTTTTCAAAAAGTATTAAAAAAGTTGGAATTTTGATTT
The DNA here is from genome assembly GCA_025469195.1 of Chaitophorus viminalis. NCBI lineage: Eukaryota > Metazoa > Arthropoda > Insecta > Hemiptera > Aphididae > Chaitophorus > Chaitophorus viminalis. Next base: position 48,353 of record JAIPRK010001548.1, read on the forward strand.
TTCCAAGTACCATCTACATTCACTTTCCTTTCAGTAAAGTTGCTGTTTAAGAAAATCCGTTGAGAATCTAAAAAAATGATTCAGTATTGATGTGTAACAATTTACTTACTTTGGTAAATATTTTAATAACAAAAATTAAATAATTTTTAAGTTGGTAAAATTTTTAAAAATAATTTGATTATACTTCTAATTACTATAATTATTTTTCGAAATGCACTTTTTTTTTGAAGGGGTAGAGTAACCACAGTCCCGTTTTTATTCTTTCCCAAAATAGTCACCGAAGTTAGGATTGCTATACTTTCCGTAAATGCGAGAATATTCGGTTGTAAACATTGTCAATTGTCTACTTTTGTATTAATATAGAGTTCGTTCCGTATTTTAAAATAAAATGAATAAAATAAAATAAACATGTGTCAAATAAACAAGTGGTGACCCAAAAATTCACTACATACCAAAACGTTTAATCTTCTAAAATGAATCCAATAACAATTACTTTTGCTTAAGTAAAATTGAACAATTATTTCTAAATCAAAGTACTAATGAATTGTAATATAAAAATGTAGGAATTTATAAAATTTTGTTTATATACTGTATTCATATAATCATTTTTTTTTAGTGTGTCTAAGAATTTTAAAACTAAAATATTTAAAAATGCGACAAAAATGTATTGATATAATACATAATTTGGTCTGTATAATGCATATTCTTTCAGTATAGTATTTTAAAATTTTAAATATGGCAACTCTGTAAAAATAATGAGGAATAACTATATAATATTAATTATCAAGCTATCTGCCTTAAAGCAATAAATCAAAAATAATTTTGTAAAAATTTATACAACATGGTCAATGATAATGAAAATGTTCCATGTACTATGTTATGTTAAAATAAAAACAAAAGTGGCCATTTGAATCACTAAAATGGTGACAACAAATATATAAATGGTATATATTATTACCTTTTATTGAATCACTAGTTTTATGATTATTTATTGTATTCATTATTTTTTTTAAACAATTGTTATCCATAATTCCAAATTATATTGCCATTTAAAAATTAATACCATGAGTGTCTTTAATAACTGGGTAAGGGGTCATTTGTTCGAATGCCGTATGTTCGAACGTTAAGTGTATGAACAATTGTCTGTTCGAAAGATTATATGTTCGAAAAGTCGTATGTTCGAAATTATCAATAAATAAAACAAGAATTTTACCAAAATATTTATTATTCATTGATTCGATTTTCTGCGTAAAAAATTAAATTTAAAGATATCAAAAAGTCGTAAAATAAATTGGTCGTTAATGAATGTAATTGCAAAATAAAAAAAAAATAAATAAAAACTTAAATTATACGATATTCCTCTTAGAAACTCAATAATACTTATGTCTAGGAAAAAATTTTATGACTGTTTGAAATTTAAATTTTTACGAAATTGCATACTATTGCATTATATTGCAATTTAAATATAAAATACTACATTATTATATACCCATTTTAGACAAACATATTAACTCCGTTCAGAATCGTTATTCGTATACAATGATATCTATCATTGCATTCAAATTTAACAAATCCATTGTAATTATGACCTATCCTATAAACGAGGTGCACTCCACCCCCAACTTTACAGCAGAGCGAGGCCCATACGGTTCTTTTTTTTATTTTGCTCTAACTCAAAAATAAAAAACCACAAATCCTTGAAATCTTCACCAAATGATTACATAAGAGTTTACTATTAATAGTTAAGTTTTCGAAAGACTGAATTTTTTTACTTATTTATAAACAATTGAAATTTTCGATTTTCTAAATATTTTTTTTTTTTTTTGAAATATCGATAAAATTATTTGGCAGTCCAAAAAAATCTTGAAAATTTAGTACAAAGTTTATCATAAGTTGTTCTTATCATAATTATAAAAAATCAAAGATCATTATTTACAAATTTTTTTTTAAGCGCCTATATTTAAATTTTTATGAAACATGTCCAGATTGCGATAGTTTGTAAGTTATTTTGTAGTTGAAGATTCAAAAAATGTTTGGTATTTATGCTTAAGGTTCAAAATTTTAACACAAGATTATTCATAAGTTTTTCTTCAAATAACTAGTAACAATTTCTAACGAACTTTCAAAAAAATTTTTGGAACATCTGAAATTTAAATTTTTATCTCCAAACGATCTTAAATACTTGTTATTATTCAAAAAGTGTAAATCGCAGAAATCTGAAACTTTTTCCAGTTGTTTAGACTGGCATTTTCTTTAAGTAATTTTTTTTTAAAAATATTTTACCAATTTTTATGTTATTTAGAGGCATTTAAAATATACGATTTTTTAATTTACTTTTAAATCATTCAAACGTAATACATCCATCATAATGACGTATTCTATGTACGAAGTTCTGTCCATCCCAACTGTACAACAGAGTGAGTCCCCGTTCGGGTCGTTTGATTCCTTGATTCCTTTTATGTAATATATGTATATTGATAAAATTTAGGTAACTAATAGTTTTAATATTTAATTTAGGTATTTTTGAATAATAATAATTCTGGAATGTCTGGCTCTAGCGGGTGTAACACTAAAATCGACACCATTTATTGGGCTCGGAAGTCGGAGTATAGGAATAAACCACCTGCTTTATAATAAAAGTTGAAATTTTTTGTTTTTAAAGCTAGTGGAGGATTACTTATCATAAATAATTTTTTTTTAACTCTAATATATTATAATAAATATTATTAATTTCATTATTCTTCCAACTTCCAAGGTAAATCAACAAACTAATTTGAATGATGTATAGTTTTTAATACGTACATTCTTATTAAAATATCATTTACAAAGACAATCTATTAAAACTTCATTGATTGTTTTAATATAAGAAAGCTTTGAAGTAAATCCATTAAATGAAAATAAAAATAGACAGTAATAACAACATGCATTAGCGTGAGAAAATCACAATTCAGTATTTTACAATTCATCCAAATTCTTTAGATGATAATTTGTTTTTAACTATAAGATTCAAACTATATGCACAAATGTGCATCTAATAGTCTTTTAATTATTCTATTAATTATTCTGATTTTATGTTAAATAGTTTAACAAAAATATATTATATGCATAATATGTACGTATATTGCATATCGCACATTTTCTAACACGATAAAGATGGAGTTAAAATAATTGTGTTCTTATACATCAATATCGATATATTATGGTGGAATATAATTTAAAACCATTATTAAATTCTTTTATTATTATTATTATAAATTACTTACATCAAAATATTGATTTCCACTTTAATTTCATACGGTTTTGACGGTACCTAATTAAAATAATAAATATATTATTAACTGTAATATCGAAAAGAAAATATAATTTTAATTTTTTGAAGTAATTTATCAATACTACACGAATACAAAGAATATTTGATAAATCCACCTTAAAGTATTTGGTATATTTTTATATTAAATTGATTTTTAATATACTTTATATAACTGATATGTTCAAGATCATTATCGGCACGATAATTTAAGATGTGTTTTTAATATTTATATGTATAATTAATTAATATTATATGAAAATATTAGACAAAGCTTGAATAATTTAAAACCGTTTAAGTTTGAAGAAACAATTGAAATTGTAGTTATTACAACAATTAATACATTTTAATTGAAGAACAAAACTAAAAATTGTAACTCTAGAATTGTATTAGAACATAAAAAATTTAATTTATTGATAAATTAAAATTACTATATATTACTATATAGTTTAAAATAGTAATTTGAGCCTTAATTCATAGGAAATAATTGTTGATTCACTTATTATTCATACAGTTTTCATGTAACTTTTAAGAGTTTAAACAAATTTTAAATGATAATAAGTGAACAGAATATTTCACACGTTCTACAAATAAAAGTTTATATTTATATATACATATAAAAAAATATTAAACAACATATAAATATAAAATAAGTTAAATTTAATAACGTCTATATATGCGTCATTATTTTGGAATATTTTGCTTTGAATTATACATATATTTTACATCTTAATCGTAGATGAAACAACAAGCTATATCTACCTTTATCTAATTGTAAGTAACATAATATAATGCATTGAGTTTACTTTATGTTTTAATAAAATCAACAAATTTTAATTTTTGTGATTAACCTTTTATTTGCCACCGAAAGAAGTTTTTTGTGGTAATTTTTTTAAATTCATATACCTATGAAAATTAGAATAAGTGGCTACTTCGAACAAATCACTTATCGATTTTTTCAGTTATAATAATATTAGTTATTAGTTTATTACCAATATAAAGAAAAATATTAAAACACTTTAGAATAATATTGAACTTTTTCTTGCTAGAACGCTTTTAAAAACTGAATTATATCAATTACCTATCAATATATAAATATTAATTATCATATAATTTGCTTAAGTATTATTCCATAATTAGGCATGCCAATTATTAATAATGGTGGTATTTATATCTAACATCATGATATAATAAAATAATAATAATACAACAGTGATTTGTTGTACATGTTTAATGCTCGTGTGAGTCGTAAATTATGTGTAATTACAATAAAGTGCTCTATCAGTACTTAATATACAATACTCAGTATAGATAATAAAATCCGAGTATATTTTTTAACATGATTTTTATACAATAAACGTACGAAGAGCTTAATAAGTGAATGTTAGAAAAAAAAGTTACTATTATTTTAAACACATTTATAGATTGCAAAGAATATCAATCGAGTATTACCTTCCTACTTGAAAAAAATGTTTATAATTTATTCTTAACTTAACATTAACGTATTAACCTCAAAATTCCATATTATTTTACAATTACTTAAACAACAATTTTTCATTTGAAAATAAACGTCAGTTACAAACTACTTTTACCATCAATTCGATCTTATATGTATTGATGCAATTTAGGTTATGAAAAAAAATATAATTTTAAAGAATAGAATGATAATAAGTAATCACGGTTGCGCTGCATTAGCTTAATCTCAGTGTATGTGTATACAGTATACTGTATAATATTAAATATAACCACGTTTCTGTACTTCACGTCGCGTCGTCTTTATTTTGATTTCTCCCACCAAGCAAACCAAACGATACAGGGTAGTGGTATTATTGCTGCAGCCCACAAAAATGTGGTCGGCCATACGTATAACCAGTATGACAGTATGTCCGTAGCGACTATTGCGTTTACCATTTCATTTTCACGTGTTCGTGTTGTAGAGTGTAAACAGTTATACAAACCAATTATAATTATAACTTTATATTTACAAGTTAAAAACGAATAGATATTTGATCACTTTTAAGCATTTCTTTTGTTTTTTCAATTGTTTTACATGTTTGGTGAATCAGTGAATATTAATTAATAACTATTATAATATTAAATGAGATTGGAACAATATCGTGTTTCTTTTTTTACTTACATTTTGGTTACTGGTATACTGTGTACCTACATAATGCAATCGACAAGGTCTGTATATTTAAATTAAAATGGAACTAAAATATATACTCGTATATCGATTGAATGTTAAAATCGAAATACTTCGATACCTCTAAGCTTTCCGTGAGTTATTTCGTCATTAATGATAACAATACATTTTAACGCTAAATTATTATTTTCTGATTACAACGAAACTTAATTGCATAGTGAATATTACTCTTGTTTCATAATTAAATTAAAACTCAAGACTTTAGAAGAGTGACGTGAAACCTGAAATGGCTTGTGATTTTGTTTTTTAATCAGTTAATTTATACAGATTATCACATATTCGATAGGTTATTTTACTCTTTCTTGCATGACTATCGTTGTTTTATGTGACTAGAAGTATGCCGTATGGGTAGGATCGATTACATAATACCGGTTATTTTACTTGGACTTTGTGAATAAAATATGTACCCATTTAATCGATTCTTCTTGCACGGTTTATTAATTTGTATATTGTTAGTGTCATCAACTAGATACCCAGTGTATGGAATAATCTGTATATTTAAATCATGATAAATGACGATCTAGCAAAATTTACGGATTTGCTGAATTAATGCATTTCATATTTACTTAACTTTATCTACTAATCATAGTTATAGACAATATTCTTATAAAATACCTAGCATTATATTCTGTGTAACAACAAAAAGTTTTCATTTACATTCTTTAGTGCGTGGAAGTTAATTTTTAATTTATTTACATAATTTAATTAAATATTAAACTTTTTATATTTGTAAACGGGTTATAAAGCAAAGCAGCTATGGCGTATTGATTGGGTATATGACGTATAAGATTTTCAAGACTGACAGCGTACAGTAACCTTTCAAAATTCAACAAACAAGCACGTGTTGTAGTTCCAGTAAGTTATATAGAATATCCTCAAACAGTGATAAGTTATCACTAATAACTTTTATTGTGGTCACCGTTCTCTCATTCTCAGAAGAAATAACCTATTTCTAGAAATGTGATGAGCCATACGGAATGACATAAATTGAATTTTTCTAGAGATCATAATGTCAACGTTGAAAAATTTATAAATTATAAATTGATTATAATTTGTAATTTTTAAGTCATTATTTACTATCAAATTTATACATGTTGAATAATTATCTTACTATAAATTATAATTATACTTTTATTATTATTATATTTATTAAACAAATTATTATTTATGTATGATTATTTACATTATATCTAATTAAAATATTATATTCAATATTATTTTATCATCGATTTCTATTACAACTCTAAGTAAACTTATAACTCAAATATTGGTAAATGTAAACTATCTTATTGAATCTTAAACTGTTTTCAATGCAATAAATTAGCTTATGTAAAACTATTTAATTTAAATTATTCAGAAACTAACAGCTTAGAGCTGTAGAAACTCAAAACGCTTGCTTTATAAAGAAATGAATGAATATTGATGAATTTATGACCATATCGATATCCAATGATAACTCATTACGAATAAACTACCTGATATTTTCCATCCGGCAATAATTGATAGCAAAAACTGGAATACATAAATGAAAAAAATTACAGTGTCTTATCGGCATAATACAGTAAAAATAATAAAACTGTATTAAACTTTAATGTTTAAATAACCAAGAAGCTTGCAAGAAGATGCTCAATAATTGAACTCTATTCACACATTATTTATGCGAATAAAAATTGGACAATGAGATTATGGAATATATGCCCATAAATATCTATATTATGTGTATCTGAATTGAGTAAATATATTGGATTCAAGATTCAAATCCAAACTAATAATAAAAATGTATAAAAGATTATTTCAAAACGATTATTAATCTTTAGAAAAAAGGATATGAACATTATCATAAAAACGGAATTTATAAGGAAAAAAAAAATATTAATAATTGGCATACTAACCATACCGACATATTATTTTAGAATAAAAATCTTATGAAATTTAAAAGCTAAATATTTGCTGTCCATCATTTCGCTCCTCATTCCTCAAAAAGGATTCTGTCAATATGATGGTAATCTATTTGACCACAGTGATAAGGAATCATCACACTTTGAACTTAATATTAGTTCATGGTATGTTTTGAACGGTAAGTTATTTTAATAAATTTGAAAGAAACGATGAACGATGTCATTCAAAAAATTATTCTAAACGAAGTTCAAAATATATAATTTATTTATATATATAACCTAACCTATTTTATACATAAATATTATTTTATTTTTTCATATAATTTAAACATAAATGTAAATGTAACACTGAATAGAAGAATCTTATATGTTATTCATTATTTTAAAATAAAAATTTGTCATTCATTTGATCTCAACATTTTTGAAAAAAAACCATCATTAAAAACTTAGAAACACATTTATAAAATATAGTATATAAGAATTAATCATCTTTACCGGGAAAAGTAGTTTGTTCAATCATTAATTAAATATAAAATTTGAACATTAGTTCGATCGATGTTATATTCTCACTCTTAAATTCTATTTATTCTAAATGGCATATGTATTTAATTTATGATACGCTATGAAATAAAAAAGTATCTATTACATATCTTATCTCAACAATAGAAATATGTTGCTTAAATGGCAAAATTTATCATAATATTTTAGTTTTTTCTATCTTCTAGTATTAGAGAACACAACCAAAATATTAGATTTTAACTTTCTGGTCTAGTTTTTTATAATTTGTAATTTTTTGTATTACCTTAGAAAGCGTTTATTGAAAAACCATCATTAATATTAGGAAATATAACAAGTTTTAGCATACTTCAAAACTTTAAACAAAAAAAATTATAAATTAACTGATTTATATTTTAATTATTTAGCTCTATATACAATTACTGATGGTTTGATATGAAAAAAATTAAATACAAAACATTAATGTTTAATCAATTTATTTTCATCTTGCTCAGAATCTAAAACTAAACACGCCCAGTACAACAACGGTATATGATACCCGAAATGTTGACATTTTAATAAAATTATGACTTGTACTAGGCAATGATATCATTAACGACATTAAGTGTTAACGAACCGTATTATTTCCTAGAAATCGTCATAATTTCCGGTAAGATATACATTTATTGAATAATGTGCCAATTTTAGTACTCGAAAATACCAAAAACAAAAATTTATCTTCAAATTGTAAAATTTGATGATACTTTGGAAGAAATTTTTTTTTTTATTTAACGGAAAACATTCTCAATGACTGTAGACAAACATTCGGGAAGAAATAAATTTAGCATTTTAAAATGATACATTAGTTTCATTGATATTGAAGTGAAATCCTAACTATTTTCTTTAAAAATCAAAAATGTACGTACGCTATAATTGCTATAGTTAATTTATTATCTTCAGAATATGTTTCATTTTTACGATTCACTTGTATTACTTAATTAGGGCCCAAATTTCAATGCAAAGTGCATATTTTTTTGGTTTATCCTACAGAATGCTTTCTAAGTACATAATTCGTTCCATGTAACAAAGGGGTTTCAAAGCTGCAAATTTTATTTTGCATATTTCAACATTTTTTCATTTTTAGCATTAAGGTTCTCACACACTGCTGCGGTACGCGATACGGTATCGGTACGGTACACGAAAAAATAGTGTACCGTACCGATACCGTATCGCGTAC
>JAIPRK010001549.1:0-57327 GCA_025469195.1 Chaitophorus viminalis
ACCGATGAATTATGTACTGCTGTCTCACAGGCGGCGATGGTACCGCTCGACCAGGTTGACGAGGACAACAACACAGATAGATATATATTTAAAAACAAAAAAAAACTCACGTGGATGTTGGTAACCAAAAATGTTGAGTGAATAATAATAATAATAATTGTAATTGCACTGCAATGGGATACACGCAATAAAGAATAGGTATCAGAAAAAAAAACTACTAATACAAAAAAAAGGTGATTGATTCAATCAAGATCGACACTAATAAATTAATTAACGTGGTGCTGTAATAGCGACCGACGATTAAAAAAAAGGAAATATGTTGTTATATTAACAAACACAAAAAGAGATGGTGCACTTTAGGCGACCAACGAACGACAGACAAGAAAAGATATATATATTGCAACAATTGCGAACAAAACGAAAAACACGATAAAATAATATAAATACGATTATTACATAATTAACTATTACAAAGAGCCATTAATTGGAAAAATACAAGAATATAAATACAAAATAACACTAAACACAAGGGGACAGGTAACACACGGATAGATAAGGCTGCGCCGTCGCCGACTTTATAATGATCACAATAAATTTTAATTGGCGCCGCCACGGCTGCCCGGAACGCATCGGCGCAAACAGTGAGTTTGATTAGAATGTGGGTGTTAATAAATTTACAAAAATCTATTTTGTATTGTTATAAATTTTCTATGTAAGATTTATATAATTTTGGATTAATATTATCATTTAGTACTTTATATTATATCGAATGAACTAAGTTATATTTTAATTTTATAATTATTTTTAAGTTAAATAAATGATTAATGATTAAGTTATATTTTAATTGTATAATTTTTTTAAGTAAAATAAACGATTAAAATTATTAAGTTATTTTTTAAATTTTTAATTGTATAATTATTTTTTAATAATTAATAATAAGTACAGCTCTGTTGGTATACGTATCAGCTTATCCATGTATTTTAATATAATAAGATTATATTATGTTTTTTGATTATGTTGAAATAAATAAATATAACGATTTATTTTTGTTGATGTATTTTCCTCACTTTCCTATTAGAAAAGAAAAAAACCGAATGGGCCTCGTTCTGCTGTATAATAGGGTGTAGAGTGCACCTCGTTTATTGGATAGGTCATAAAAATTGATTTGTTAATTTTGAATGCAATGATAGGTATCATTATTCATTGTATACGAATAACGATTTTGAACGGAGATGATATGTTGGTCTAGAATAGGTATATTATAATATATTATGTTATATTTAAATTGAAGTATAATGTCAATATTTGCTTTTCAAACTCTTATGAAAAATAATAAGGCATATGGATTTGAAATTTTTCATATTTCATACAAAATCTATTGCTTGTGCATAATTGATTTTAATATTTAAAAAAAAAATCTACATTGTTATGTTTGTAACTTATGAAGTATTTACATAAGTACATACTACATAGTGAGTAATTTTAATGATAATTATAATCATTGATAACACCAAAATAAATGTAATTTGGTACGATATGCATCAGTTACACGTACAAATGCTTTCGATACAGTTGACCATAATATACTTATAAGTATTTTGTTAGAAATGTGGATTAAAGATGATAGTCTAAACTGGTTTGAAAGTCAATTAAATAGTAGAAAACCGATGGTATCTTTAAATGGTACACTTAGTGAGGAAAAAAACATAACATACGGAGCACCCCAAGATAGTGTTCTTGTAGCAGTTTTTTTTCATATTACCTATATAATATTAATGGCATCAGTAATATGAGCATAGACAGAGATGGATTGGCGAATTTTCCGACCCGGGATATATGAATCAAACCGGCCGATACACCACAAAAGTAACTTTCTTTCCCCTCTCCCCAAATTAAATTTTTTCTCTCTCAATCGCCGAACCCTTAGGAGAGCTTCTTTTGAATTACTTTCCCGTCTGACCACCATCGTTTATTAATCAAAATATTTAAGCATAATTTTTACAGAACATAATAAACATAATGAAACAGTTATAGTTGTTCTATACTTTCGGCTAGATTACAACAGCCTAGTAACAACTACAATAACAACAGCAATTATAACAGCATCAACATATTAAGCTATTTAAATTTTATATCGTTATACATATAATTAAGAAAGAAAAAAAAATAATAAGTCATAAAAAATAATTGTATAATATAAATCTAACTATTTAAAAAAAAAAACCTGATTTAAAAAATTAAATATTTGAGTTTATACGAGCAATTATTTGTTGGCGCTATTTGTAACGTAGGTAATTATTTTTAAACCCCTTTATTTTAATCGTTATTGCTATACCACTTCATAGATAATAAAACTATCTTACCTTGTAAATTGAATATTCGATTTTTAGTTTTATCTGAAGATTTAACTCACTTTTCAACAATCTCTGGATTAGCTATTAAAATTGATGCCACCCCTAGACGAATAAACCAAATCAATTTATTTATAAATCAACCAGGAATTTATTTCGGACAATGTTCAGAAGCTTGTGGATTTAACCATAGATTCATATATATATATATATATATATATATATATATATATATATATATTGAATCTATCAATTTAAATACATTTATTTTTGACTCAATAAATTTCAATACACATTGGATGACTTTAAAGCTAAGTAATCTCTCAAATCAAAATATTTTAAATTATAAATTACTTCTATTGATAAAATAAAAGATAAGTTAAATTACATAATAACTAATTAATTATAAAATAATTAATAAAATTAAAATTATTATTAATATTAATTTATCTCATAAATATCTATCATTATTTTTAATCATATTTAAATTTTTTTCTTCTTTATACTTAATATTTTAATAAAACCCCAAAAAACTAAACCTTTCTATTTGATATATATTTTAAATACTTTTTTAATGTATTTGAGTAGTATCTGAAATACATTAGTTAAATATTCTTTACTTAGGTAACTTATTATTACGTATGGCAAATTAAAATGCTGCTGAAAAATATGAAATCTTAATGTTTTCGAATTTAATTTAATTTTTAAATGTTAGATATTTTATTTAACACTTGTTGTCAATTTATAGTTTGTGTGATTGTGTTCATTTTGTGTAATTTAACGGGAAATATCAATTATTGGTTATGAATTTAGGGTAATGGATTTGTATTAATTGGTACAAACGTTGGTTACGTTTTAATTCGCAGTAAGTATTATTCAATGTTAAGATAATATATTTATAAATTTTAGTAGAACATAAAAGTACGAGTTATCAGAACACATAAAAAGTTTTAGTAAATTGTCATTCTTATAATTAGTGTTATTTCTTTTTTTTTTTTATTGGTTACGTTATAGGCGAAAATATTCCTAAATTCTATTCAATATAACTCTATTATTGTTTCTAAATTCATAAGATTGAATGTAGAACTGTAATCTTCCAGAACATAGTAATAATAAGATGATACTAATGTAGTAATGTATCAAAATTTCAAGTGTAAATTTTTGTTAACTATTGTTGAAGTTAAATTAAAAAACAAATTTAATTATTGCCAAAAATGTACCGTTTTCATCCAACTTTTGGAAAAAATGTTTGTCATCACTTTAAAATTTAAAAAAAAACCTGCCTGTACAGAACTTTCCCATTAAAATTCTCTGTCAGAAAATGTATACTTATGTAAAGAACTATTCCCTCAAAGTTGCTTTATCTTGGTTTAAGATTTGTATAAAAAAAATTACTTCCATTAAGTTAAACAAGTTTATTAATTAACAATTGTTATAATTAACGTTAAAAAATTGAAAACTAATACTTAGTTTGATTTTAAAATTAAAATTAATATTATTATTTAACAAATTCCGAGTTTTAATTAAACACGCATATTGTATTGAATCAACAAATATAATTTATTATTTATTATATGCGCCTGCACAGTTGTAGCTTATTTTTTTAATTTACATTTCTATATTCTATTCTAATTTTTATTCTATTTTGTAACATATTTAGAATATTTACGAATGCAGCGTGTAGGACGGTAAAACAAAATCTTTTATATGAAATATATTCTATAACTCGTTTGCAGTTTAACATATATTATTGTATTTCACTCGAGAATACATTGCATAGATTTCCCGTGAGATGATATATACTTACGTCTTGATGTTGCATACACGTCATAGTACAAGTGTAAGATTTATAAGTATAGAGTATTAAGCATATTTTAATCAGTTATAAATTATTTACTATATCTAACAAGTGCAGATTACACGAATTTGAGTAGTCTACAAAACTTTTCGCATATACTGACTTCAAACTGTAGTAAACCCACGCGTATATATATACATTAAATATCACATTTTGTTTTTGTTACAAAAAATATGACGTTCACTCTCGCGGTACATAATTGGTATATTTTACGTAGACGACTAAATAGTAAATACATCGAAAAGTGTCGGCACCTAATTATAAAAATTATTATTATTACTATTATACCCATATAATATATATATTTAAACATATAGACTATAGGTAATGTACATGATATAATATAATTATCACTATATATTGCGTATAGTTCTATTTGATTAGTGTGTGTAAATAATAAATGTATAAATAAAAATGTTATGGCATCCCTTTAACAATATATATAAAATATCATATTTTAAACAATAAAAACGTTTTTTTTTTTTTTTATATAAACGTGTACATATTAAGTATTATATATTGTATACCTATAAATATGTAGGTAGAACCTAACTACAATAATCGCATTCGTATAGTTAATGGTATATAAACTATACCATAATATTACTCGTATACTTCACATAGTATACTTTACAGGACGGGACGTATATAAGTGTCAAACTGTCCGAAATTAACGTTCATTCTCATAAACGATACAGATAACATGGTACAATCACCGCCCACCCTGTATTATACATATGTTAAAATGAATGTTGTGACATCAGACACATATACATATGCGATCATTGCGACCAGGGGCGCCGAAACCCATGTTTATATGCATACGATAGTCGCCTTGTATGTTTTCGGGGTGGTCTCCCTTATACTCAAATAATTGGTAAAATTCTAGACAGTTTTACTACGGGTTTTTGAAAAATGATAGGGGATCCAGAGTAGAAGGTATTATTAGTTTTGCCCAACAACTTGAAAAAAAGTTCGACGCCACCGATTGCGACACGCGATGACGGTTGCCCGCGGTTGTACCTACACAAAAATATTAAATAGATACAAAGGTATATGGTGGTAAAATATAGCGACAGATGAAAATATTACATAATAAATATATAAGAATTGATAGGTACGCAGGTAATGTGTACGAAGTATGAAAAGAGCGCGACGTAATAAAACCGTCATTTGATTTTGCACGAGTTGTCGAAATACTTGTGCAGACTCGCGGCGATGGCTTGTTTTTCACGCACGCTTCCGCCCCCGCGGTTGAAGTACTGATGCTGCTGCTGCTGCTGCTGCTTCTGCAATAGCTCTCTGGCCGCGCTGCTGCCGCTACTTCCGGTCGCCGAACCGTACTTGCTCGGACACCGGAAGTACTCCCTGCGCAGGTCCGCGGCCGTCTTGGCCTTGGCCGGTGGCGAGACGACGGTCAACGTGATCGAGGAATCGTTGACGGATATCTCGTCGCAGCTGTAGCTCGAGTCGAAGTTGCTACCTTGGCCGCCGCTGCTCATCGCGGTCGCCGCCGAGTCCTGTTTGCGCCCGTCCGCTCCCGGTTTCTTCGCCGCCGCCGCGGTCATCTTGTACGACAGTTCGGACGGAGAGCGCTTGACGCTGCCACCGGACTTCCGGCCGCCGCCGTTCATCCGGGGCAAAGAGTTGTATCCGGAAGACCCGCTCGACGGGTACGCCTTCTTGACGGCCGGACTGCTGCTATTGTCCGCACGGCAGCCACTTCCCGCCGGTCCGCCGCAACCGTCGCCGGCGCCGCTGCTGCACGCCAACGATCCTGTGGTGACGACTGACGCGGCGGCCCGTGACTTCCTCGGCAACGTGGCGCTCCTCGTCAACCTCGCCGCCGGACAATGTTTCGGAGTCTTCCAGCCGTCATCCTCTTCCTGGGCGAAGAAGTAGAAGAAAATTAAATTAAACAAATATAAATATCGTTTCAAATGTACAGTTCAATATACATATTATATTCATATTATATACATCCATCTGTGGAAGTGGGCGAAACCGTATTAGTTACAATATAATTATACAATCATCCCGAGTTAAAATATACCAAAAAATAAATACGTTTTGTTCATATTTATAACATTAAAATATGAATCAATGTATTTCTAAAAATAAATGTACCTATGTCTATTGTCTAACATTCAACTATTTTTATTTCGAATTCGTTCGGTTATATTTTAAACTATTTGATAATGATTGACCAAACGCAGTGTTGCTGTAACGTTAAACATAAGATAGAGGCGTTGTATATAATTCTTATAAATACCTTGATTTCTTAATGAAAAAGAAAAATATTAAACTGTATTATAAAAGTAGGTTTTCGTTTACGAACATTTTTGGACGGGACAATTTTAACTATATTATTATTAGGTTTGACTATGGCCTCTGCAGATACGAGTGGGTAGATGATTGGAAGCTTACTAGTTTTCTACACTAGCCAAGTTAACCGTAAGATTTCAATCATATTACATGGCGGGCAGACTAATTTCTGATGGCCATCGCACACCAAATTTTATACAGATCTGTTATAGCCTATAGGGCAGCATTTTTGGCAATAACTCATTTTAGTAAATACGCATACGTGCTTATTGCTCATAGAAAGAGACCATATAAATGCCGGTATTTTGATGATGTCTATCAAGAAATATACATAATTCAACAAGCTGTAATATAGATAACAACGAGCGTGGATGTGGCTTTAAAAATATTTGAGTTTGTTTGAATGACCATCAATTATAAAAATAACTCTTTGATGACATTTCTAGTATACCTGAAATTTTATCAACAATTATTCAATAGTAAAAATATTAAAAATTATTTTCACGATATTGATTTTCCTACATGCGCGATGGATTCCATCAATTGTATCGTACACGTCATGTAGAATAAGATAGGAATATGAACGAATAATTCGTGATTAGGGTACAAGATTTATTTTAATTTTTATTAAAGTACCTATACATGTTATTGTAACCTTTTGTTAAAAACGTTCGGAGCACATAACCGATTACCATGATAATTTGGCAATTATAAAACCTCATTATAGCCGATTATTATACACCACGTGTTACATCTGTATGTACTTATAAATTCTTATACCTAAAGACAATTTTTACATTTTTTTTTTTTTCATTACATGATTTTAAAACGTATATTAAATGTTAAAAGTCAGTGCACGTGCATGTAACATCACAATTTATATGATATTATGTAAAAGTAGTTACAAAAATTGCCCAGCCCGTATTTTGTTAGATTGCGTGTTGCAGTCATCGGATGCACAGATACTTAATTGGTTTTGGTTATATCTTGTTGCCAGGAGGAATATGTGTACATAGTATAATTCAACGATGTTGAGAATAATAATTACAACTTAATTATGCATATTGTAATAATTAGACTAATATATATTTTCTATGTACATAAAATGGTTTACGAGAATTCATAAATTGTAAGTGGTTTAGCATGTAGAGTTTGTATCTTTTATTCATGCAGAATACTATGTGTACCTATACTAATTGAAGTGGTGGTCAAATTTTATTTTCAACAAAAAACCATACTTACTAAACAACTAAAAAATTAAATTTCACAGTGGACCAAGTGTAAATAGTCCGAATAAATATTGGTACTTTGTTTGGAAAGGACATAGCCACATAGGTAGTATTACATACCTATTAAGATGATTTAAAGAAAAAAATAGCTTTCTGGCGTCTATTAATTTTAGGATAACGTAATATTTACTGGTTTTCAGTTTTCATAAAAATAAATAATTGTCTTTCTTAATTCTTTGATTGAAAAAAAAAAAAATATATTTAAAAAATTAGGTGTACTCTAAGGTTTTTTTTTTTTGTTTGGAACGTGTTATGAAATAGAGTTACTCGCATATTTATAACATCACATAATAATAAAATATGGACATGACGTAACGAACACTAAATAATTTATACTGGCAATGCTGATAAAGTATATGGATTCATGCTTTCGCGCGCGTAAAAATATTGTAGTCATTATTATTTATTATATTATAGATACGACATGCGATTAATTTATTATTATACACGGTCGCTGTGATGATTTTTATTGTACTATTGCGATATACGAGATTGAATCGTGGTACAAAATCAAATCAGTATGCGTACGACAGTTATTATACAGGTATATATTATATTATTATATATATTAAAGTACGTGGTGCGACGAGAAAGAATAAGACGAATAATTTGCAATTTTTCGACGGATTACAAAAATGTTTAAATTGACAACGCGTTGTTGTTGGGAAACGTGGATTATGAAATGTGATTCCGGGAGCCAAACAATCATAATCTATACGACCCGTAAACTCGAACCGTGAACGGATTGGACTGCGCGCGTCACGATATTATTCTTTTTAAATGTACGCGCATCGTATACACTCGTCTCCTGTAATAAACGCGTATTCCACCGTGTGTGTCCCCTGCACGTATGTATACTTGTACAAACAAAATGTGACACGTAGTGCAGTGTATACACCGCTCGTTGTACGACTTCAAACGTATATAATATATACATACATGGAATGACTTGCACACCGTAAACAATTACATATTACCTCCGAAATGTACAAGAGGAACGACCTCTCCTACATGTATGTGTCCCGACACACCAAAACCAATGAGACTTGTGTGTACGCAGTAGTACCGGCATTACACACATATCTTTATGACTTTTTATTATATTACGCAGCGATGTCCTTAAAAAACCGAAGTGACGGAAAAACGTATACCTTTTCGACTGCAAAGAACCGTTTGGATCAGTGATTTTCAATGTCAGCGTTTAAAGGGTGCTGATGGAGTGACGGTGAACGTGTTTTGGGTGGTAGCAAGTTTTTGAAGGTAGGGTGATGATGAGTGTATTATATTATGTTTACGTCATTAAAATCTAAAAACTTAAATACGGATACTATACTGCAGGACAATGCACCATATGATTTGTATAGTTATACCGTATACGTAATAGTTGGAAGTTCTTCAATGGATAATGAATCCACTTGGTAAAATTGAAACAGCAGATATAACAAGAAGAATTGTTCGAATATTCAACTAATGAAATGCTAAAAGTCAACTTTTGTTAAAAAGAAAGTAAACACCATATCAAATTATACATTATTTTGTTTCTTTTCAATAATACACTTTTCAAGTATAATATTTTTATTTTTAAAGGGGTGTTAAGAACTTTTTTGCTTCTCCAAAGGGTGGCTTTAAGAATATTGAGAACCATTGGTTTAGTTTGAATAAGAATATATATTTAAAATAATCATATACTCGTCAAATGGTACACATATTTATTAGTACTTTAAGTAGTATTTTATACTTCAAGTAGAATGAAAAAAAAAAGTTGTGACGAGAAAAATTCTTTGAATAACGTCGGTGATACATACGACTACAATATTGGAAACGCCATATCTAAATTATATTATTCTTTACAGCCATTGCAATCTCGCTGCCCGAGCCAGTTGACATGTCGTTTGTTTGTTTATTTTTTCCAGAACGTTCGTTCATTTCCGTACAGAACACATTTTGTATTTTTGCGCCGATTTATTATTGTACATGATAATGAAAAGAGAAAAATGAAAATGTTTACGTCCAATGCGCACCCGCCACGGACGTCGACAAATATATCAATTAGATAATAATGATTAAACACTTTCGCGGAAGACTACTGGAGATCACGGTTATGAAAGTTGCCAAAATGGGACTATACGTAGTAGAAGAGTAGTCCTAATGTCGATAGATCGTGACTCGTATTTTAAGCCTAATGAATCAACAATTCAATGATGCCCCGCGAATCGTCCATCCCCGCCGTCGCTACCGCATATAATAATAATCAATCATAATTGTAAACTCGTTGAATAGGAAAACTACCTTATTAACGATAATTATTATCTATTATCCGTGAGTATATGATGCGCATATTATATACAATGACACAGAGTGTACCTATGGCGTAGAAAAATTCTAAACATTTTTCAGATTAATATTCAACGGATATCATACACCTCGATGAAGATTATGTGCGTAGAAAAATTAGCCGTTTCTGACTTATATACATTTTATTTCATTGACTTCGGTCTGTATAACAGTATTTTTATACCTACATGGGACACGCATCTTTAACCGTTTTATCGCGCCGCGTAATTTAGCGTGGTTAAACCGATTGAATAGAAAATTAATCACCATTACCAATACATTAATATGTTTTTAGTCTTGAAGGGCGTAAACACTATTTTATGTAACACCGCGTGCACACGTATACACGATATAACTGGAATTACTGGATTAAGTTGGCTAGTGACACGAGGTTGGCTTATTATATTATTATTGATAGATATTGCGGGAACGGCGCAGCCGTCAAAGGTTGTTAAATCTGGAATGGGTGACTAACAGGAATCCACGCGGCGACGCGACAAATGGAAAACGAATATTCTTGTCGTTACGTGTTCAATAAAAGCCGTGTCGAGTCTCACGTTGTACAGGGTGGTATGTAATTGAACCTCGTGCATAAGTCACGTGTAATCATGATTTATTTCATCGGAGGTGTTGCAATAGCAATTGTTTCCGCCGCTGCGGCGTCGTAAAAGCTAAAGTCGGATATTAAAACGATTCATCGTGTGCTGTTGTATTAACGTCGTGAAATACAAAACGTTATCCCACATACGTGTAATATTGGCATTGATTTTATAGTATAATACACTGATATTTGCAATTATAAAACGCCGATGATACGATATAATACCGTACACAATAAACTATATTATACGGTATTTTATCCCGTAAATATAATTTGCCTACATGGTAATGTATAACTTTTATATGCGCTTTTTACACACAACGTTATGGGACATTAAACATAAACATAGGTTTAACGAAATGGGGGACGAAAAAAACATTTACATAAGACTTGGAGAGGAGGTGTCACAACACTCCCCCACAAACGCCATTGCCGAAAGTAAAACAACATACAATTATTAAAATAGTATTCGATTATATTTTATATTTTATCTACCAGGCATAGGTGGTGCGCGTTCGTTAAAGTCTATATAATAACGATCGCGCGTGACGTTTGGACATAAATCCAACGAAATTGTTCGTGCAATGCACTCGGTGAGGGGGACGTTGTATATTATATTAACGCTTGTAACGATACAATATTTTAATGCAATGCAATAAGCTTATGTATTTCTGTACTGATGCCTTAAAATATTTTTTACCTTTTCCGTTTGCGTAGAGGTCGTCTGTTGGGGTTGAACGCTCTTGTTAAACCATTCGTCGGGCGGGAACTGAGTAGCGCAGCAATAACTGCTGTTGGACTTCCGAGACTTAGAAGATGATCTGCGGCTGCCGAATAGTCTTGAAAAGATACCAGGCGATTTTTCTGCGAAATAGAAACAAATGATATTATATAACGAGACGTTTGCATTAACCACGTACCATGCCGAATAAACCAGTCGCCGGTGACCATATATATATATATATATGGTATTATATATATATATATATATAATAGAACAGATAACTATAGTATGTGTATACACCTGCGATCTGTTCATAGACGAGGGCAAATTTTTTATTAAAAAGCGAACAAAAAGATAAAAATATACTCGTAATTCTTCATAATACTATATACTATATACATATAGTAAATACATTTATTTTACAAAATTATTAAATGATTTTTTTCAAAATAATAGACGGTAAATCATTAATTAATTGGAGTGTTTTAGAATATTTTAAAATTATAAAATATAAAGTTTTCAGTTATTTATGGCGTTTATTGTAACAGTATATTTTTAAACGTTCATAAAAATCTTTAAATCTTTGATAATGTGTGATCATATTTCATATTGTAGAAAAGGATTGTTTTTCATTGTTGATTACATTGTTTTATGGTATATTTCGATATATTATCTAACCTTGCTTATTTAACATTAAATTTATAAATTTAAATCCGGTTATTTTAATATTATGTATTTTTGTTAAGCTGCTAGCTGTTATTGCAATAAGAAAATTAGAAATATAGGTAATCTGGCAATAAAAATTTGGTTTTACGTTCAAGGTTTGACCATAATACCTGCGCAGGTACCATGTTTAAAGATTATAGCGTTAGGCATCACACGTTTACAAGTTGTATTGCTTGTTATTATCATTGATCATAATATACTGGCCAGTGAGCGATATATATATATATGAGATAATATATATATATATATATAATAGTGTTATAAATTTATAATCAATGATATAATATTGTAATATCGTGCTGACGCTACGTGGGATTACGAAGAGACATTACCTCGTACACTACCCGTGTGTACCAATAGTACTGCAGCAAACATAAAATAAATATATTATATTATACATTTATACGATGTTTCAGGACAGGGGCGGATTTTATTTTTTATCGAGAAGTCACATCTGTGGAATATTTTATCATCTCCGATTGTTTCACGCGTATAATTTAATATACGAGTATATTCTTAGTATAGAAAATTTATTGGTCTTCGTACTAATCGTAAGAACTACCAGCAATAATATAACGTATGGTCGGATGCACCGAGAAGTATCCAGCGAGCAAGTTCCAACTTTTTTATCGTCAATCGAGTAAATATGTAATAATGTGACTGAAATATACGATATGCAAAGACGCGTACATTGTACATTTGTACACTTGTAGCATTGTATATTTATAATTATATAGCCAGTTGACAGCTCTTGTATGGAATATGTGATTGTAAAGGTAAATATTTTTTATAAGAAAATAATAATGTGTGTGCCAACTAGTGTACCTATACGTCGGGTAGAATTAAATGAAAAAAGCATTTATCTTTTTGGAATACGTGTTTTTAGGATATTATACGTACATGAATACGTCTTAGCTCGTCTCCCACCGGTCACCGTGGTGTTATGATATACAGTTACAGTATTTCGGGAAGTAATTGTTCGCTCTACACACGTATCGATTACAATGATTTTAGAGGAGAAAATTGCCCATCGTTAAGTCAGTGTTGGTTTTTTTTTTCGTAGGATTATATTGTTTCGAAGAATGTCACAAGTATATATATAATTACCGTATCGTCTGTTTTTTATTCATTGTGACGCTATACACGCTTCAAAATAACACAAACTTGTAAAAAACCGACACTACTATTAAGATGTTTATGATGTTCCTTTTCGCCCCGCGAATTCGTATAACAGGTTTGCACGTACACGCAGCTTAATATGCTGGCTGAAAGACTTTTGGGAACGAGAAAACCCATGTATAGCTGTACACGAGACGGCTAGAGACTAATTAAAAATTTATTCCTACCACTGCGGGCTATATCGACTCTCGAGTGCAGCAGTTTAAGGGAAAAGAGAGCGGCATAACTGTTTTACAATTCCGTTTTTTTTTGTCGTCGCCAAATTCTGCTTTTGGCAATACCATCGTAAGCCCTATCGTTCTCGAGTATCTTTATCAATACTATAGCTATATTTATGGACCGGATTGGTTTACACGGCGCGAATCATCGTTGATGTGTATTATATGGTTCCACTCGTCATACTCGTATATTCCGTAGACGGCGATTCCTCGGCTTTGTTTTTGTTTGATATATGTCTCATCGAACCGCTTCGCTGCAACGTGGCCAGGCGACGGGACGCCGAACTGCCCCTGAGCGAGTTGCGCCTCTCTAGTTTTCCAGACACATCCCTTCTAGGTGACAATGTTTTGTCGTTGGGATTCCCTGCGAAAAAAGAAACGCCGTTCAACATAATATTTTTTAATGATATTAAAATATTTTATGGATCACGCAACGTATGGACATTAGTATAGTAAGAGGAGGATGAAGTGTGCAGACAACACTTGGGGGTAGAATGGGTAATTTTCAAATATTTTAAAAAATGTTTCTTTTTTTTAAAAAAAAAAAAATGATAATAAAAACAATAATACTGTCCCAATTTCAAATAGATGAAGGCAATATATGGTTTTTAAACAGAAATAGATTAGTGTCTCAAGGTTCTCAAAATTGAAAGTAACATGGGGCAGAACTAAATAAAAGTTGAAATTGGAGGAGAGAGAAAAATGTATTAATCTTATAGCTAAAATCAAGATCAAAATTCTTGGTCCTTAAATTTGATATTATATTTTGAAAATGTAACATTCAGCATACATTTAAAGTTTAAAAGTGTCCCAAATAACTCTGTTTACTGTACTTCAAAGGTCAAATGTATACTATTACTGATAAGAAAGACAGATTTTTCAAAAGTTACGATTCCAATAATGAGGGTCACACTTGCGTCTCAGTATACATTAAATATCTGAAGGTATTATATACTTATTATAAAATTATTATATAGTGCATTGGCACCAAAACCAAAATCGAAGTCAGGCAATTTTTTAACGATTAAAAATTTTTTTCAGAGCAGGCCACATAGACACACGACACACGTTAGAGTCTATATGAATATAAATAAAAGTGCAGACTGAAGCCACTAAGTTTTGGGGTTGCCTAACCACATTTCTAGACCGTAGATATTTCCAGTGTAGTTTTATTTTATTTATACACGGGAAAACTGTAAAATATGGTAGGTATAACGTATAACACAATAACCTATTATGCATGATCACGAGTATAATAGTTCCTACATTTATTATATTAATACGTTACATAGGTAATCGGCTTACAAAAAAGTAAAAGAAATACGAAATACTTATATTGTGATATACGTATAGACCGCGCGCTTGTAATATTGTTATACATAATATAAGCGTGTGTGTATCGCGACACACAGTGACATACACCCATGACACACTAATGGGCTGGACTTGATTACGGATTAATGATGGTTAAAACATTAAATATAATTTTAAAACAGTAAAATCGTGTGTCATAAATGTGTACCTGTATACATATACATTTGTATATACGTATACGGTTTTTAATAAAATCTAGTCCTTTCACCTATTTAGCAACAAAAACGCGCCAATGTCGACCATTGGTGGTGAGTGTCGGAAGGATAGAGGAAGAGAAGGTATAACGGCACGTTTTTCATTTTGATCTTTTTTTCTTCATTTATTTATTTTTTTTTTTATCTTAGATAGATACGAACTGGTAGTTGATGAAAGTTGTCGACACGTTTACCGTCCACGCTCACCTTTTGTTTTTACCTTGTCGTTACGAAGGGTATTACAATTGCTAATGTTTCATTGTGACTCGGTACCTTACAGATCGAACGGATATGCGACATACCGTATCATTATTAAACTGTAACATTTTGTCCGAATCTACAAAGACATTCTCGCAAACCGAACAGTTAATGTTTCTCATTATAGTACGGAGCAGAATATAATTCGGTTTGAGCAAATAAATCGATTATTATGACATTCTGGTAAGTTGGTAAGTATACACGAAGAAAGTACTAGTTTTTTACTTGATACGTACCCGAGTAAAGGTAATATATGATAAATAAGCTCACATGATCACACTATAAATAAATTCGATAAATCACTCTTTGATTTATATTATAATTATCGTCTTTCACTCAAACACAACGAACTCCCAGAACGCTATCAACATCTTGCGAACCAGTTAAGTTATTTAAAGGATGATATTTTGATAAACTTACCACCGGATATGATATCGGCTAAATTCGTCTGTATGTTCTGGTGGGTTTGATCTCCATCTCTTAAGGTTTCAATGTCTCCATGCACTTTTACGTAAGCCTCCTCCGTGGACATCAAAAATCCTTTTTTGCTTGGACTGTACCGGCTACTTCCTCCCAACTGTAAACTATGTACGGGGCTGGCAGTCGTTGAACCAACTAGTCGTTGCATCTCTGGTGTTACAACAAAGTAACCCCTGGAGGTCTGGTATATCTGTAAAATACCATTACATTATATTATTGCATTGTTAGAACAATAATTCAGCCGATAAAACTGGTTTATGAAGAAATTTTCTTAGAGATCCAAGAATAATAAACATTTTTATAGCTATCCTGAATAAAATTGGCAGACGCGATTAATTCAAAACAAGGCCACCATATGGATTTAAAATAGATGCTCATCAATTTGAAAATTCTATAGCTGTTGTATCGTAATATAATGTATCTACTATTATTTTTAAATATTGGATAATAAGCAATATAGTAACTAGGATTCTCAATAAAATTTAAAAATGTATTATTTTTCTAAATAAGCTTAGAACAAAACACATACATAACATTTATTAGGAGATATGTACACGATTTATACATATTTTTTTTATAATATATTGATTTTATATCTTATAAATCAATAAAAGAATTGTATCACGTTGAAATTAAATTTGGTTAAAATCTCCATATACATGTATATTGTACATATAATGACAAATCACCTTATTCTCGGACATGAGATTGACCATGGCGTCGTAAATAATGTGTTCGGCCGGTGGTTGAATGTTGGAGAAAAATATTTTTAGGGCCGAACGCACCGTGTCAATAGTGGCATTTTGGTTGGCGCTGGTTAATTCCAATATGACTAGACACAAGGCTTCGGACAGTGGCGTGAATTGTCCTTGATTCAGGTCTTCCACTACACAGTCCTCGACGTCACCTGAAAGCGTTACATAACTTCAATACAATAATTACGTGCGGTATCATTATAATATTATCATATAAATTATAATGATATTTACAATTATTGTATCGAATGTTGTCTGATTAGCGAACAGTACGTTAATTATAATATTATATTGTAATATATGTAAAATTGAAAACACGGTTCTCTTACCAATTTTAGTGATCACGTAACTGTTGGGCGGCCTGAGCACATTGCGACACCAAGCCCCTCTGATCACTTCCATGGAGCACGGATCGCCGGTGAACAAAAGCACACCAGGTGATACGTATCCCTCGTATTTTACCACTTGCATCGCTTCCACGAGACTTCGATTCCAGACACATTTTAGATTAGATTCCAAAAAGCTCTGAAAACAGCGTGCATTCCCCATGAGCAGGTATACCTTACCATAATGTTATGGTTATCATTGTTATCAATGTTATGGATAACATTGATTTCACGTTGCACTGAGAGAGTATTCAACTATTATGTCTGCTCTCGAAGGGTATACAATAATTATATATGAAGTAATATACTATACGTCATAAATTATTATTTATTATGTATTATAAAGTTATAAATATGCCATGACTGTATACGATAGAAACTAGCATTGTAGAAAATCTTGTGCGTAATTAGGCAGTATAGTTATACTACAGGAAAAAATAAAAGAACAACAACAATAACAACAATAATAAATGATTCAATAGATAAGGCCACGATATGGTTGTCGATAACGCATTTACACATGCAGATAAATGAATCTCATTATAATATCAGCCTATCGGTAAAATACCGTTCATTTATAGGAACTTAACTATCTGTAAGCGTGTTTCGTTATTTCTTAAAATAAAGGTTGTAAATTAAAATGCATCGATTAAATGTGTATGGATACACTATAAGATGTAAATTAAGTAGTATTAAATTATGTATGGACTCGACCGTAGCGAATCATTACTAATATCGATGCCTGTAAGCTATACAACGAGTATTGCGGGAACAAAGTTTTGTAATGCACATTTTATAATAAATAGCGCGCTGTACGGCAGCCGGTTACCGTTTGACCGAAAATATATTGTGGGTACTATATAGTGTACTATTAGAAAATAAATAGTTAATATTCTTAATTGGCCGATTCTTCTATGCATTACATTTATTTTATTTGTATATACATATACTTGTATTATATCGGTATATTGATTTATATATTCTTGGTTTTGTTTAGCGCGAGCAAAACATAATATACGATAGACGCAGTAAAATGTTTTGTTATTTCACGAATTTCAGCAAAAATAACGATCGAAGAAAACGCAAGAATACAACGAAGAAAAAACTTAAAATAATAAAATAATTTATTCTAATAAGACGTTTATGGATGGATACGGGCTGCTGAAGATAGTATAAGCGCGTATCGCCGATCTCGTACGCTGTGAGAACAATGACTACAGTGATTTTTTAGGCATGTATGGAAAAAAAAAATGAAAAAATGTATAATATATATGGATGCTATGCTATAGTTATAGCATACAGCTATAGTGTAATATACCCTATAATACTATATAAAATCGTCGATGATGGTCGTGAATGCACAATTCGCATCTATATAATATATGTGCACAATAAATAATTCACTCTATTCACCTGGAATATTAGATACCCGTTGTCGTACATCCAGTACGGCGAAGCTTCCGTCTGTTGCGGAACGTACCGGACGAGCGACTGTTTCTGCAGATGGATGGCCATACATCGTTTCAGTATGTAATGGCATCTGCATCCCACGGGACTTTTGATCCTGCTACGACCGCTCATCGTTCATCGACCACGACAATAGCACCGATCTGTAAACACAAACGTTCCTTTACCGATTAGACGCGTATAATTTAATAGTTATTATTATTACCGCCGCCGCCGCCGCACCGCCACGATTTACGTCGCCCCGCGGCCCGGGGTCGTTAAAGTCTCCGCGTGCGGATGGGCATAGGTACGAAAATAACCAACGATATGATGTGTTATATGTATTATAATATACAGGTTAGGTGTACACACGTAAAAGTATGAGTACACATTGCACGCACACGTGCGCCTATAATATACGAGTACGTCATGTTTGTGGTACATCATATACGCGCGTATATTATACACACACGGTCGCAGTGGAACGTTTTGCCGGGAGACTAGTTTCGTACAAACTGGTTTCGCGGAGCCGTGCCTTGGTCGTCCTGCTGCAGTGTGCGTACCCTCGTTTCCTTCGCGCAGAGTTTCCATTGACGCGAAATATCAAAATAAAAACGCACATACACACACACACACGCGCACGCGCATAACTTTCACATTTCACGCAAATACAACACACACGCACGCACACACACATACACACACACGAACAGTCTTGGCTATCATAAGTGCTCGGAGTCGATCGGTTTTTAATATTTTTTTTTTTTTTTTAAATACCGTCTTGATAACAACACGCGTGCATGGGTATATGTATAACATAATATATTACATACACGCATACGATATTCGATATAAAGTAAATCATATATTATCATATAGTATATAATACTAGTCCATTAATTAAGCGTAAAGGGTGTTTGCACTATACACACATAATATGTATGTATAAATACCTATATATGTGTTACTTTTATTATTATATATTATTATTTCGCTTCCATTATACTATTATGTTATGTTTATTATTTTTAAGAAAACACGCAGTGTTTGACTTTCACGAGGAGTCGGGTTTTCTATTACTCCCATGGGAATACTACTACGTCGGCACACGCGTGAAACTGGATACGACGACGACGACGAAGACTGATGATATATAATGTCAGGATTCACACTAGACATTTCACATTATATTATATACAATCAAATATTATAATATAGATCGCGTGTGCCGATGAGAACACGCAGGCAACGCACCGCGATTTCTATATGTTCGTTTGCTACGTCCGTATATACGACTCACCGCAGTGACGAATCCGAGGAATCGTATAGCTATGTATCATAATGATAATATTATAAAAGTATCAACGATGAACCGTCGAAGTACGAAATTAAAATAAATCGCAACCGTTCAACTACAGTGAAGATTTTTTCAGTTTTTTTTTTTTTTATGTAACGAATTTATACGCGTAACTCGTTGATTTGTAGCACCTAATTGAAATATCTGTTGCGGTGTATATAAAAATGCACGTACAGATGCAACGTTTGCTTTTTATTTTACAATTATTTCTTTCGTAGAACTCGCATGTGGATGTACTCTTTACACGCGGTACGATATATCTGACACAAATTTCACTTGGAAAGAAGGAAACGCGTACCTAGACCTATATGAAAAAAATGTGTAAGAAATTTCTAAACATCTGCAGAAACAATCCTTTAGATTTATTTTCAATTTACGAACCATAAATATTGAATTCAGATGTCGTTCCATGTATACATTAATCCGCAGAATTTGCATCATTTGTTGTCATATATGCGTATATATTGTGTTTTTCCCCGTTTAGAACTATTCATGTATGGTCACACACGACTATGATTGTTTAATACACCATGGAAAGTCGAATGTAAACAGGGTATATATTTTTTCTTCCTTTCTTGTTTTTTTTTTTTCAATTTGCTCACTAGTCGTTTCATCATATATATATATATATATATATATATATATATACTGTTGTACTGTTGTCTGTTGACTGTTAATAATAACGTTTCAAAACATAACGACAAATAAACAATATAGCAACCGTCAATAATACCATTAACATTCGCAGAAATGCGAATAGTAGTATATTAATTTTATTATTATTATTATTAACGGGAAATGTATACATGCGGTGTTTAAGTGGCTTAAAAATGAATATTGAGAATAAATTATATATCTGCATTTTTAAATGCATAATACCAATTTTCAACGGTGTATTATACATGAAGTTATAATTAATCATTTATCTTATAACACTTAATTTTTAGGTGAGTACAGGGACTCGAACGATCATTTGTCGATCTCTCCCCACGCAGTTTTTAATCACCTCTCACTAGGCAATAATTATTATTACGAAACATGAAATTACACACACATATATATATATATATATATATATATATATATATATTATAACGATAATAGTGATTATTCACACTCAAGCCGTCGTGTATCTAAAAACAAATTATTATTTCCTCGCGTAGTTCGAATAACACGTGCTAAAAATTCTCCATATCTCGATTATTGTATATTGATGAATGGGGGAGTGCTTGCACGTTCAATCGCAGCTGTTCAAATTTCCGAGCACCTTTTATCGCGATAATATAATATAGAAGTGGTGATCATTTATGAAATTTTAAACCATCTGCTTGGATGCATTTAGGTCACATATATTACATAGGTGTTTGCTATTCATTAACTAAAATATATGTGCTTCATCATAATGCGCTTTACATCATTTTTCTAATGGTTCGACTGAAAAAAAAAATTGTTTCGTCATTTTACAAATAAATATTCTGCGCGTTTCAATGGTTTTTTTGCATATGTATGTATAATATGTAATGATAAAATCTTAAACATTTATAATTGTTTTGCAGATGACGACAAGAGTAAAAAAATTGAGTATACCTATAATTATAAGCGATAAAAGTGAACACATATAAAACGTATGCAAAACAATAAAACGGTTAATATTGTAAACGTCGGTTTTGAACCCACTTGAATTTATTAGTATAATACAATATGATGTTCACTAAATTACAATACACATTTATTTAGTGATTGGTTTTATTTTGAAAACATTCATTTGCTATGGACAAAAAACTATTTATAAATAATTTAATTGTGTTATCGATGAATAAAAAAATATTTTTAAAATTGCATAATAGTCTTATGATTATAAACTGTTATTGATTAAACACATTAAAGTATGAATAGATAAGTAAACCGTTATTGGTCACTCGTAGAGTATATTTTTTAAAGATGTGTTCATTTGATTTATATGATGTAATGGAAAAGATAAAGAAATGACTACGATAGGAAATCCTAAAAAATGAAATAAAACAAATACTTACTCGATAATAATATACCCGAAACAAGCACGAATATTATATCAATCACATGTGTTCATGCAGACGAGAAAATGTGAACTTTTATACTGCTATAAAAACGTGACGGATAGTTATTAACGTTGTGGCAACGTCTCGAGTGCGAATCACGTATAGTGTGTATTGAAAAATTGACTGTTTACCTATTATTCGAATCATCCTAGTATATAATAATAATAATTATTCCGTCGTAGGTTTTCGGCGCCGCGTTAATACTTACATTATAACAAACCATATGATGTGGGCTTAAAGTAAAAGTAATTTGATTTTCGACCACTATATAATATACATATATTGTATATTGTATGCATTATCGTATATATATATATATTGTTCACGTTGCGTGTCGTTTTGGGATCTCACCGATGAAATTTTATGTGTGTGGGTCCCTGACGTACACTCGTATATAATGTATATTTCATTTGGTTTTTCCCCCCGTTTCAGGACAAAAACACAATAATATTATATATTATATTTTAATCCGAAGTACGCGAGGGCGACATTATACGTCTAAGACCTACAGGACCGTTCGTCGTACTTACATATGGCTATACACTGTACAATATAGTGTATGCGGGAATATATATACATATTATGAACACCCGATATAAAATCACCGATTTTCACTTGTATATATACTCGTATATATAAATAGATAGATAAATAAAGGCACGTATATTTACCATTTGGCAGGATTTGGGAAGGCAGCTGACAGTGAGGGTCTGCGGTGTGCGGGGCACGTGCAGGGACTGTAACCCCCGGTGTACAAAGTGTACACGTACCTATGTGATCTACGTTTACAGCAGGACCAAGGATTGGAGCAGGAGCGCAAAAACGCCCTACGAATGCGTCAAACCGCTAGTACGATATCCGATTTCTATAAGGGCACTACTATTACACGCAGTGTACACGTGCTGCTTCAATACCGTGTACCGCTGCTACAATAATATTATACTAATGGAATACGTGTACGCGTTGCAGCCGTAATATGACGTATATTTACGTTTGTGATCGCGCGCCGACCTTGAAGCCGCAACGAGTCGGCTATTGTTTTCTTTTTCGATCGAACGGCCGTGATCATTCGTCGTCGTCGTCGTCGTAGTCGTCATTGTTGTTTTATAATATAACATGTACCTATATATACATATACAGCGAGTACGTGTGTCCGTCCGGCCGGCAAAACACGATTCGCGAAGCCGAATTAACACGCGTCTTGAAAAATGCTCTTTCGAAATAACGCGGACCCACTACGACCCTGGACGTCGAATACGTCACACACACACACACACACACAAACACACACATACACACACACACTACAAAGGGAACCTTTTCGAATTTATGCTCTCGACTGATTGTATCGGTTATACAAATGTATTATTATATAGGCATACCGTTAACACTGTGACTGGCCGTCAAACCGATCGGATGGAAAGACCCAATGCAACGATAACGCCGCCATCGAGTACGTTTTATAATATACGTGTCGAGAACGCGTGCTACACGCATAAGAACTTTCGAAGGAAAAAAAATACAGTAGGCATAATATAATATTATCGTTGTGCATAATATAACTATACTACGTGTCGGCGAATAATGTTCAAAGGCTTTTGGACTGGAGTAAAAAAAAAGAAAATGTTCGTAAATATATACGATCTGAAATCGTACTTTTATGTTAACCCATCTAATAGGTATATTATATAAATATAAATGATATAGAAAAAATATTCAAATTTAAAATTTTATGAATTTCAACTACAAAAATGTGCCAGATTTTCTTTATTTTTGTCGATTTTTGTCAATATTTTAAATTCAAAAGCTTATGAAAAAAAAAATGGTCGAGACAAATGATTTTTGATATTTGTTTGTTTATATGCAAGTATAACAAAAATAATATTTTTAACATGTTATTATATATAAGAACTTTGCACAAAATTTTCAAAGATTTTTTATCAAATTAATAGTATTTTGTTGACGTTATACGAAAAAGTAATGAGACGTATTGATGGCAAACAGTTAATGGTAAATTTTAAGTACGCCTATTGCGATACAATAAGGTGGGCTTAAACCAAAATCGAGAATCAAGCCGTGTTTTTTCACTCGTTTGAGATAAAATCCATAACATGACCTGTTGATATTGTATACTTATGACATAATATGATTGTACGCGCACGAAATCCAATGTGGTTCAGACCCCGGACCAAAGGTTCTGCAGTTGCGGATTGGCCTGTAGAGACACCTCATCATTAGTCAGGTAGATGGATTTGACGTGGATATTAAGAAAGCAATAAAAGAACGGATCGACATTGTATACAATGTAAAATATTATGTATAGGATATAAAGAGCATGACCGCGCGCGATGCAGCGTATTAATTGGAAAAAACCGCACGGTGTGTTTTAAGACAATCGGTGATTAAAAAATATCAGACAGTTCAATTACGATGACGATAATAATTTAGATTTAGAACGCGCGACCGCACTTTTATATAATATATTGTATGCGCTTATTATTATGACGATAATAAATCATGTTTGTGCGTTACATAAAACGTCGTCGTCGATCGCTCCGACTAGGTTTTCGTAGACATTTATTACCAACGAATTTGCACACAATAAACGTTTGTGTTGGAATCGTATAGGTATATGTGCGCGAGAGTGTTCGGTAAAAAAAATAAAGGTAAATCGAGTAATATGTGATTTTTCTTTTTTTCTACAACCGTCGGTTCATATAGTAAACGACCTCGAATCCGTCATCCGATCGGTTAAACTACTTCCTGCGTACATCTTTATCGTTCGCTTATTATCGATAATAATAGTAACGATTTATTATTCCAAAGCTTCACGATCTCGCCTCTCGACCGTTCATAACGCGCCGTAAGCAGCCCGGCCTGGTCGACATGAGTATACAAAATGGTACGTACACGCGCGCATTATAGCTGCATTATTCCTAAATAATGTCCGGCGACTGCACACGACGTATGGTTGTTGCACTACGTCGTATTATCATCCAAAGGAGCCACTTTCATCGCGACTCACTCGTGGGACACGCGGCTCACGCGCGCTTCGTCCGTCCGTCGACGCGGATCCGTCAACAGATATCGTAGAGCCGGTGTATGCAGTATTATCATCTTATATTACACTCGTCCACGAGCTTCACGACAAAACGAAGCGAACGTGTACACACACACACACACACACACACACACACACACACACACACACACACACTAACTGCAGTGTACCTTATGTATTATATATATATATAATGAATACTATACGCATATATAGCCATATATAGGTTATGTCGACGTAAAGTGTATATCATAATAATATATAACGCGTTCAACAGAGTACAATATACGCGTGCGCGACGATCGTGTAGTTAGTTTTTTTTTACATACGCACTGATAACCGACAAGTTCGTAAGTATATATACGTGTATACGTCATGCGCGGAGTTTGAACTGGAATAGGACCACTACTACGGTATATCAGCAATCGTATACGAGTGATACAAAAAATACGTATCCATCTCGCCAAACGCGCCCAGTGTTCAAACTTCTAACAATTATATTATACAACTACAAGTCTACTAACAGTGGACTGCAGTCACTATACATATATAGCCAGGTCGGACATGGCGAAAAAAAAATTAAAATAAATGCATACAACAAGTGGCAGGTTTTCTAATTATTATTAAAACCTAACAACCCACCATTGTTCGACAAACCGTAAGTCCAATTCTAGTTATTGGTTCTAGACGCATACCTAAACGCTTCAATACGATTTATTAGATCCTGCAGCAGAGTAATAAAAAATTATTCATATCGAAAACTATAAAAGTTTATGTTATTTGTATAAACAATATGTGGAAGACAATAGACCGGGTTATATAGTACGGTAAACAATTTCCATAATACCTATTTATAAAAATAATAACGCTCCAGCAATTGCTTATACTTTTATGCAGATAAAATATATACATAACTACTTTGATGTTTTTCTGTACGACTTATAACAGTCAGACACCGACTGAAAACCGAAAATATAGGAACGCGTGCAAACGGTTGTTCTCATCATTTTTGTAACACGAAATTATGATCATCCTATATATTTTATTATTTAATTTTATGCACAAGCGACCACGGAGGTTCTGGATCGTTGCAGACTATATTATATATGCGCGCACGGCCACTTTTGTTTCGGATCGTTCAGAGTCCGGTGCATCGCTGTTGCAGCTGTATGCACCGCACATAGGTCATGACTCGACGGTACGGCTTAACCCTTTATATGGGAAAACGGTATATTATACGTCCGTATTTCAGACGTGCCTTACGCGGCCCGGCGGAAACACCGTTGTTGTTGCCACCGCCAACAAGGTCGTGTGCAAGTACACATCGCCATTGTCCGTAGCTGGTGAAAGACGTATTATAAATAGTGTACACGCGCAGTCATACAACATAATAAGTGTTTATAATACATATATTATACATTACTATTATGCGTCTATACGGTTCGATACGGCCCACACGTGGCCGGTGTATAGCGGTGAATAGCGGTATACAGGGTGTAATGCAGTACACGTTGTCCGTTCGTGAAATCGATGATTATTATATAAAACCGTATACTATACACCACGTATACTAATAATTAGTGAAAAAATTAACGTTGAAAACGTTTTATATTATCGATCCTGATGTTCTTTGCGTGTGCAACGCTGCAACTTCTCGTGTTGGTACATGCTTTATTATAACTATATACGCGGTCGAACGCGACTCGACGATGCAGTCGGACGTCCTGGGGCATACGAATCGCGACCGGAACCGTATAGTGAGTGTACGCAAACATATATACATGAGAAAAATACATTGGGGAAAAGCCGATTTCAACTGCGCACACGTTACCTTGTATACAGTGGTGTTTATAGTTATGGTATATTTTAAAATATTATGAAGCACGTATGTGTGTGTGTGTGTGTGTGTGTGTGTGTGTGTGCGCGTGTACTCGACGACGGAGTATTGCCCCAGACAGGGATACATGGCGGCAATGCAACAGCTCTCTGTTTATGGATGTGGTTTTTAAACCGGCGGCATTCACGGTCCGCTAACACAAACGCGTTGGCCTCGCCCGGCGTGGTGTATAAAAGCCGAACTCGTATCTGCGGCGGCGGCAATCGTCTCGTCTCGGCACTTGTACACACATTATTATATGTATGTACATGTATATGCGCGTATAAAATAATAATAATAATAATAATAATCATAACAATAATAATAATCATAACAATAATAATAACATGACGGGCAGCGACGTGGTGCGTTATTTTATCCGCGGGAAAAGTACCTCAGATGAGATATACCGTGAAATACGGGTTTTTCCCCTTTGAAAACAAACTTAATACACGTGCGTAATAAAATAACATATACTCATTACGTTCTACAATGACCGATCGATGATA
This sequence comes from Chaitophorus viminalis, assembly GCA_025469195.1. Lineage (NCBI taxonomy): Eukaryota > Metazoa > Arthropoda > Insecta > Hemiptera > Aphididae > Chaitophorus > Chaitophorus viminalis. The sequence goes on from JAIPRK010001549.1 coordinate 27,380, forward strand.
ATTAATTTAGACACGAAGTGTATAGATTTTCATATTGTAGAGATTCATGTCGTAGTAGAGGTAACCGCTTACACCAGGGCGGGGTCGTCGCTTTTCAACATCCTACGTCATGTAAGATCTCGGCCGCGACGTGCATAGGTGTACCGTATATATATTTCTTTTTATTTTATACTGATACTCTCGCATAAGCATAAATAAATGAATGCGCTGACAGTTTTCACGATATCAATACACTAATACCCGTATATATATCTGCAGATACCTGGTTATTATACGACGGTGACGGTATCTCCGTGAGATCCGCGTATACGTATACATAATATTATTCTCGTATTATAGTGTACTATACAAGCGGACTACTATATGCGCGAGACGATGATGATGTGCGAGACAGAGATCGCGTATATGGATAACATATAGTGCGTGTTTATAATATACGCAAGGATACGTCTGGTCGTGTGTGATATTTTATTATTTATACGTTTACACGAAAACGGATGGTATGAATACATATATTAAATTATGTCTGTTGTCCGGCGGCGGCCGGTGAGTCCGTTACAATTCTATAGAAGCACACCGTATACGCGACTCGCGCGAGTCAGACGAATGACGCGAGAAACACGAAACGCGCGCGCGAAACAATAAAATAATTCATTGCAGTCGTATGTTGTGCTTCAGGATATATTATAATATTATGCTTGACGGTAAATGCTGCCGCACCACCATCATCATGGCAATTAAAATACACTAAACGTATAATAATATAATAATTAACACGCGATTAAACCGTATATGAATAACAGATGTATAATATATGCGGTCAAATTTTTTTTTTCTATTTCTTATAAGGAAGTTTGAAAATGTGACGAAAGAATGCGCAACTAACCAACGATCACAGTGTTGCATACATAATTCTTTAAGTGCTCGTATATATACGAGTACGCTTCGTGTCCGTAATTTGTTTTAAAGTTAAGTTTGCGGCGAAAACGTATGGGTATATACGAGATTTATATTTTTCCGAGTACAGGCGACTGTTACATAAAACATAAGATTAGGTAAAAAATATACTACAAACTTGTATGTACATACATACTCGTATATGAAGCACGACGGATATAATATTTAATTATGGTCATAAAAATAATGTTTAGAGAAGACCAATTTATTTATAAGACAGGTCCATAAAAAAACTAAAATAAGGTATAATATTATTCGTAGGGATTACTTTTGTTGTCAAAAGAAATACAAAAATTACTTTTTCTTATATTTTTAAAATATTTCAAATTATTGACATGTAGATAAAGGATAATTTATGGTTCAACGATTGGCTCATCATGCGAACCAACAATTTAAACTATACACCATTTAAATGTACCAAAATAATAAACTCGCCTAAATGTTCTTCATGTCCAAGACATAATAATGTGTGTATGTATGTGTGTGTGTGAGTGTGAGTGTATAACAAAAGGAATATTGCATAATAACACTACGTATATAGCACATAAATCTTACATAGGAATAGCTTATCATTTTTTTTTAATCTTATCCGTGTTATACAATACCTAAATTTAAATAATAACATATTAGTATAATACACGATTATTTACATTCGGTGAGAGTTGTTATTTGTTAGAATTTTGGTCACTTATCTCATATATCCATTCTTAGAATTGTGTACCTATATGTATATTTATTTCAGATTATCTGAACAATTTCTACTTCAGACTTCAGATACATTTATTGTTGTTGAAAACTGCAATTTATTTGCAAGTAGATAACAACGAGTACAACCGAAAAAAATCATAAAATAGGTGTCTCTAAAGTTGGTTTTTTACTAAGTAAATTAAACATTGATTCGACTAATTAAATTAATCAATGCAATGTAATATATTTGTATTAATTTTGTACGACTTACCATGAACTCTGGGGAGAATAGAATATATTGATCTACAGTCGCGTTTTCACAATAATAAATTACAAAACAAGCTAGCAATAATGAATACAACTTATATTTTTAAAATTGAAGTCCATAAGAATAATTGGATCATACTTGGAATTACATTTCATAATCTTTTTTCATACGTAACAAGTTATTAACTTATAATTAAAAAAAAAAATCTCAAAGCAGACTTCGTAAGCACATGACAATAGAGACGTGACGGATTTGTAACTGACGAAGCAATAACGGCGATAGCATAAGACTAACATTCAACGGACCCACTCTTTTGCCCCACTGAAAACCATCTGTCAATTTTGGGGTTCAAATACTTACAAAGCCTATTCCGTGGGAGGGTGAGTTTAGGGTTTAAATAGAAAATCCGACACGCAATACGTATATTGTTATTCCAACGAAAACCGCACGGTTTTCTGTTAAAACTGCGAAACGACAAAGTATTCCGTCCACCAATATATTACAATAAATTATATACGAAAGAGCAACATGCAAAAAAGTTTTCGACGGATACAATCGTTAAAGACCACGACTGCTCGTCGATATTGCGGCTATTTATATTTATAATAATTCAAACGGTGCAAATTTAATATAACGGATACCGTAAGCTCAATGAATAAACACGCATGGTGCGAATAAACACGTCGTCCAATCGTTTATAAGTCTATCGAGAAAACTGGAATTATTATATTAGAGATAAATGCTATAGTTCATCAAGACGTAATTCATAGTTCGTTTTCATTCTGATCCGTATTGAATATAAATAGGATAAGACGCCCAGAAGCCGCGTCACGTTGTTTCAAAGGTGTGGCGATCGGGCGCGGAGATTGTTATTATTATATTTGACCTCTGGACGAACGGACAAGTGACAGGATCTAGTGAGAGTAGATATCAGGTCAAATCCGAATGATTTTCAAGTCACTCGTGGAAAAAAATAATAATTTTAATTCATTTTTCGGTAGAAAGTATGCGGATGATACACTATAATAGTAAACCGCACTGTGTATGCCAAGTTTAGACAAGTATACAACTGCACTCAACTATAATATCGTTTGAAGCGAATCATATATGAAATTATAATGTGTTTTCTAACCATATGGCAATGAAAATACAACTGCTATAATATTAGAGAGTGAAGAAAAAAAATTATCTAATATCCATTATTTTGCCATTATAGTCACTCGGCAAACACTTGAATTATCACAATTATAGTTTGCAGCGTTAGCGCGAGCGCGTGCGTGCGTGTGTGTATATGTGTGTGCGTGTGTGTGTACAACCATATGGAATAGACGAGCCGTTAACGATGTGTCTAATAAAATTACACATGGATGCTGTTGTAAAATAATCATCATTAAATGTCCATACACTCGAAAATATAGTCTAAACGTTTTATTTAATTTCCGTTTGCGAACGATGAAATATTAAAGATATATATGTATCGCCGTATACCTGAAATGTAATTTATTCGTGAACAATATTGTTAAGACAACTATCAATTACCGTTCTATAAGAAAGTAAATATTAAATGTTTTTGCTTTTCAAGTGCACATAAACATAATATCATTCCAATTAGAAGACGATATTGTATGTTTATCGTTCGAGCGTGGTATAAAATCATCGGCCAGACGATTCTTTTTGTCGAAACCTACTATGTACTAGCTGCTGTGATTCTAATCCAGTTGTGCGACGAACTAACTTCACAATGGTTTATACTCTTCCCACATAGATTGGTACGTACGTATATAAAACAAAATCGTGGTACATGAATCATATCGGAGACCGCTATATGAAGACATCGAAATACAAATGACGCGTCGTCGTATTAGTTTCAAGTCTGCTATGGTTGTCTGAGGTCGGTAAACAAACCGTATGCGCACCGCATTTCAGGACGGATGACGAAACGTGATCGTAAAATTGGCCCACCCTACAAGTTATGCAATATTTTTCAAAATCATGCCAATATTTTACAAGTTATTTGCAAGTATTTGCAAGTTAAATTTTAGAATTTGTAAATACGTATACTTTCTGTTGTGGAACCAAAAACACAAAAGATGGGCTAACTTCATGTAAGCGTTAACGAAACGCTGGATGTTTTAATATAGTTATTTTTAATATGCGAAAAAGTGTATACGCGTTTAAAAAAAACGATGACAGGAAAAGTCGGGGAAAGCACATCCGATATCATATAGGTTTCCAGTCGAAAATATTCGATCGGTGTGTGTGTTGGTAATAATTATTATTGATGTATAGGTGTACCTCGCGAGACTCTATCATCCGTCTGTATAATTTTTATATTCAAACTGTATATTATTATTACTGTATCAATATGCCGCCGCTTAAACACAGTAAACAGTTTGTTTTTCAAACGCACATGATATTATATTATAATGATATAGTCCAAGAATCGCGAGTGGAAAGTAAAAATTCGTACGGCACATCGTAATGACATGTTCCTGCAGTACACGCCGCGCTTTATATACAGGTACGCGGCGAGCAAAATGTGTGTCTATATATTCGCGCACACGACGTATGATATAGCGAGAGTGCCGCGCGATATAGATTTACGTATAAAATATATAACTAATATTTACATTGAAAAACTGTGTATCTGCATTATGTTATACCAGCGGTATTATTAATTCACTGTATGCGCATAATATCATTGCAGGTACACGCATCACGTCTACGTGCAAAAAACGAATCGTGCGAACCGACCGGGTTCTGTACAATATTTGGCTGCGTGTGTAGTTTTGCAACGAGTTTCGTCACGATCGACATTTATCCCTGACATTTTTTCCACTCTCGCATCTTATCTACACGCGCCTAATATTATCTATAGTGCTATAATGTGGCCGCACGGGTATAATATGCGCATGTGTATAGGATTCGTTCGACTTCGGTATATACGAGCATAGATCATTGGATGAATAATGATACTCGCTCTATTAGTTAAATCTAACCTATAACCCGCGCTTAGCACATGAGACATTGGGATTACAAGCCAAAATATAGAAATTATAACCACCAATTAAAACACTATAACTTATAGAAGAGTTTTGATTACACGAATTAGCAATTTAGTAGCAGTATAAAGACATAGCAATAATATTTTGTGTGTAACCTCATACACCTATCACTTTTAAACTGCACAATAAAACCGTGTAAAGTGTAATAACAAAATTGGAAAACTTGTGATTTTATAGATTCTCAGTTCAATACTTTTAGTGGGTTAGCGGAATAACTCTCTACCTATTGCAAAACTAAATAAATAGGTACAGGCATTTTAAGATTTATTGACTAAGACTAGATCTCCCCGAGATGTGTGGTCTAATTACGCTAATGGTGCGTAAACTGACTCGTTTAACAACTGTTGGATTTTTTTAAAAATCCATTCAATTACGTCTAGATATACGTTTTGTGCCAAATTTGGTCAAAACATTAAAACGCGTTTTTCAGAATTATTGTGTAAATATATATATATATATATATATATGATGCACGCTGGTTCGTTCGTGCTTCGTGTCTATAACTCTTCGTGGGAGACCCAATATAGTGTACATAATAAATAATGTTATTATATCAGAGATACAACGCCGAAAGTAGTCGTACTATAAACCTATGATTTATTCTCAACAACACAATATTATTGCTTGATGAGTTTGACTGACACCGCGGGAACATTGGCGCAAAACAGTACCGGAATAGGAAATCGTCTAACTCCCATATCTACATTCTACGACTATATAACAAGGATCAACAAGGATTCAACGGAAGAAGGACGTGAGAGATATTCGCACGTTTAAACACCAATTGCCCGGAAACATCAGATTTTTGGCACACATCAAATTCGCGTACTCTTATCTTTGCAATAATACTATAATAAGACAACAAAGATTCGTCTTAATTTTTAGCAGACTACGAAGACGAAGGCGGTTTGTCATTATACTGGCTTATCTACTACCTATGGGTCAAACGAGAGTTGTGGAAACTGGCTGTTACTGACGCGTTCAAGATCAAGGGAATCCGGATTGTACAACAGTGATCTATCTAACCGTCGTTGTTGACACATAGATGTACGTTTATGAAGCGTGCTCGAAAAAAAAAAAATGTCTGTCTTTGAACGCGAACCGCACGTGTGTATGCGTATGATTTTATGCCTATATGTACCACGTGCTGCGGTATTACATGAATATTTCAGTACACATTTACCTGTGTATAATTAAGCGAATCACATAACACCTATTGTTGTGTTTCTACAGCATACAGAGGATCTCATGACTGCGATATAATGTGCGTGTGCGCGTTTAAAAAAGTGAAAATTTCCTTACGAAGCGACGATTTACGAGAATTTTCACTTCACCAACGTAGTCTTCCCATAGACCCCACGGCCACGATGACTGATGACTGACTTAACAAACGCCAAAACGAACGTTTAGTGTATAAAAAGAACATAATGTCTAATGAATGCGTGTGTGAAGAACTTTCGAATCGGTCCCTATTTTTTTTTTTTTTTTATTGTTATTATTATTATCATTATTATTATTATGATATTTCTGTATAAATATAGTATTTTTGTATGTATATATGTATATCGATATCGCCACTTATGGGCGAAAACGAGTAATTTTATCTTGATTGTAAAACACATATTATGATGCGTCCAAGTGGTCCGACGACGACCTGATCACGGCGTTCAATATATATCCGTGACCTTTCAAAGCCGTTTGAACATTTAAGAAAAACCGTCTCTTGTGCGCTATAACGACTTTCCACTTGACACTTGAAAAAACATATTATTACGCTGTTTGACTGTTTCGAAACGATATACAGCTGTCAAAGGAATATACATATATATACACGAACGTGTATATACATAGCATATAATATTAATTACTATTTAGTAACAGTGATTAATAAAGCGTAAATATTCCTTTGGTAAATAAACTGTAGAAGAAAAGAAAACAGGCCAAGGAATTTTAAGCGGTGTTGCCCACGGTCGTCCTAATTCAGAATAATAATAATATACCTACAGGTAATACGGAGTGCAAATTTGTTCAAAAATAAAACGCTATTGATTTCCTAGTGTTGTGAACAACTTTAACAATTTCATTCATTATTGAACCGACCAATCAAACTCGATATTGCACTTGTGACCAAAATTATTGACTTTATCTAAGTCTGGTAAAAAAAAAAAAACTCGTTTAAGAATGTCAACGAACCGACGTCCGTGACGAGATCCAAATAATAATGAATTTTTTTCAAAGGGCAAAATATAAAATACATTTTAAAAGCAGTTCTATAAAACTTATAAAACACGGTGTTTGGAGTTGAACTTAAGACGTTGCGTATGTAATCGTGTATTCGTGTACGATGAACCTATAAATATTTAAACTCGATTTGTACACGCGGAAAAAAGTTGTTTTACTGCAACCGGATATTGTGGAAATACAAACAATTAACTATTGTTTTATGTTTTATTTGCTTAATAATAACACGAACCAAAAAACTGACAACAAAAATTCTTTACATTACGCGTGTACATAAAAGATTATAATTTTACGTCGATCTAACGGTTTTCTTTCTACGAATTATTTTCATGGTTTAACTATCATTACCTATTTTATTTAAAAACACATACACACATACATACACACACGCGCGCACGTGCGTATACGTTTCATGAGTAGAATATAAATTTGTTTGACATAATGAGATTTTTAGTATTTTTTTACTCTTATATTTTATGCGCTTGAATTAGAATTACTAGAACATGAAAATGTTTTTGAGAACTTTGTCGTGAAATAGTTAGTGTGTCCTCGGTACAAATTGCATTTTAAGATTCATTCGGATTTTGTAATTTCCATCAGATTTATTCAGTTCTGTGACAAATACGAATTTCCACTCGTTTCTTCCACAACAATCCGCACGAGTTTTCGGTACGGTATTTGCACGTGTCACTTGCTCAATTCACTGATTACGTCAGTCGAACAATATTTTAATACTATAATTTGTAGGCTCTCCTCGTGCTACGGTAGAACCGGATTCACATAACGTAGAATTATCTTCGAAACGATCTAGCACCATCATTCCTCATAATGAATTAATATGACGTATCCAAAATCCGTTTGGAAACAGTACGCGCACAAAAAAAAATGATACCGACAAATTAGTGTGCTTTTAATAAAGCGCTAAAAGAAAAAAATATATCCAAATAATACACGTCATTATTCCAAATTACGAAAGTGTTGAGAGGCCCAAGGTCCATCTCCTGTATTTGGTTGGTATTTATGTATTTATTTTTTTGAAATGCTATTTTTAATCATTTATTTTTCCATGACCTACGTGTAAACCACTTTGTGTCATTAGGTTTCGGAACTAACCACCATATACGAGTAGTATGTTTAGTGTATATTTTATAAGCTTAACTGAAGACCTTGCTATATTAATTTATGTGTTTGAATAATGCAAATAATTAATTATATAGTTTATTTAAATAGTAAAATCTTAAATTTTATAAGGAATATTGAAAGTATATTCATGTTTCCAATGTAACGAAAAATAAAAAATAAAAATTTAAGTAACCCGTTAACAGTTTAAATCCACATATTTCAATTAATATTCAATTGAACCGTGGGTATATAAACACTAAAATTACTCATATGTTTATTTATACATTATACATCAATCTTGAATACATTAATTTAAGTCAATAGGACATCATTAATTATTTTTGTTCTACTTATAATAGTTATATTATATTTTAACATCTTCAACATAAGTCGGTACGTAAACAAATTTTAATTGATGATCTAAATTATATACGAATGTATTCTTCTGACGAGCGTGGAAAAGTTCACGATAGTTAAAGTTACCTTATTTGGTCGAAAACAATTAATTTTTATGTCGGCGTATAGTGCTGAAGTCTGAAAGTGATTGTCAATTACTTTTTAAAGACTGTGTTTAATTAAAACTTCGCGTTTAAAAAAGTAATTTTTGTTTTCTAATAACATAAACATCAAATTTATATTTCCTCTTTCTAATGTGATACTAATTTAATTATTTTTATTGTTGTTAGCGTATCGTTGTTTGTGTCTCTATGTGTAATTGTAAATAATAATTCAAACGCAAAAATGTACAAAATATTTTGATATTTCCTGTAAGTAGAGAGCTTATTAAATACCAATTTCGAACGTGTTTTAACGAAAATTTTCAAAATAAAATATGCAGTGCAATCAAAAAAAATTGGCACATTAATTTATTAGATTAGATATTTTACCTCCATTAGAAATGTTTTGCCGTTTTAATTATAAATGTTGACCTATGCGATACGTATCGTATACATTAGACATTAGTACTAGTTTTCGAGTATAGATTTCTGGAGATGTAATTAATAAGAGTTTTGATTGATTTCATTTTTAATTCACTGGGTTTAAAAATAAGACGGGAAGACAAGGCTATCTTGAAAAAAAAAACTGAATTGATTAATCTCGAACACATAATTATTAACTTCGACGAACGAGTACTATGAAAACTTTACGGCCAATAAATTTGCAGTTATTAAGATTATAGTTTCGGTTCACATGCACATCAGACTCATGAAAGGTTTTACTGTATACGCAATGACATAGCGATAGTATCTCCTTCTTTCTTTATGGCTTTATCACATTTCATACATCTTGCAGAACAACACATAAGCGTAACCGTTGCGGATCCGAAAAAATAAACAACAATTCGTGTAATAAAATTGCGGGGAAAAATCGAGTTAGATGGCGCAAAAATATATTCATACATATTAAAACGTTTATGAAGATACGCAAACATTAGTTTCATCGTATACTCAATTTTTTCGCTACTATTCATTTGCAACGTATGTTCTTGAAAATGAATAAAAACATTTTTACATTTACTAATTTTATTATTGTTACTTGTTGTTGGATATGTAGGTATATACAATTAACTATCCTGTATTTTATCATTTAACAACACATACTTGAAATGTTAAATATACAAAAAGTAAAACAAAAAAAATAAACTTATAAGAAAAAGGGCTAATATGGTCACAACTGCTGAAGCACCCCATAAAGAAATAGATCAGAAAAAAACTTAAAAAATAAAAACAGTTTTATTGAACTCAACGTAGATAGTGTGTTATCATCTCATGGCTGTTTAACGACGACAATATACTATGTATCTATGCTATGTTCAATAGACCATAATATACAATCTGCACATAATCGCATTTCATGGGCGTAATGAAAAAAATCGGAACGCGAAGGATTAGCGAAAATTAAACGGTGTTAGATGTTAAATATTGTTTTCTGACGTAAGCATATATATTAAAACTATAATAATAAATTACACAAGAAAATGTACCCATTTACTTAATTGTACATACGCGTAGTGTAATATAATATGAGATGTCTGCGCTCGTGCTTCGATTTATTGGGATAAAATATAAGTAAATAAAAAAACTGAATAGAATAAAACTTTATAAAGCTCGCGGTCACAGTCGTTAGTGTTGTAAATTTCTTGTGATTGCAATGCGCCAGTGATTAATTATTTTTTCTACGCATAAATTACCATATTTTTTTTTCTCAATTCAAGTGCATAGTATAGTAGTATAACATTATAAAGTATATAAGTTTTATAATATACGCTAAATTACCAAGTCATCTTAATTTGGCGAATAATTAAAGTACATAATATAACAGTGCAATTCATGATTAAATAGTTGTACATTTAAATTGCATTTAATAGAGCACTTATATTGTGAAACAAATATGACAAGTGGAGATTTCTCTTTTTTTTTCTCTACTATTGTAGCTTGGTGATTGAGAGTAAAATATAGTTTTACGCGCGTGTGCGATAAATAATAATTAAACATACTGATGACATTGATAGGAATACCAGTTATCAAGCAGACAACCGCCTTCAAACACCAGACGACTCGAACTTTGTGACACTCGTTACCGCGCATCCGGCCTTAGGATACTGTCGGTCTCGACACACGCTCAACTTCTACCTGTAATATATTATTATTTATACATGCGTGGCAAACATCCGAAAATCTGTATATGTGTGTATGTATACACATATAGGTGTAAGTGATTCGGTTTACATGTCGAATGCAATTTTTATTTTAAATGCGTATACGTGTACTACTTAACATTCGATACGTGGGAAAATGTAAATATCGCCATATCGGTAACACTCGAACGGACGCGCGGCGCTGTATGTATTCCGTAAATATGCGTGCTAAAAAAAAAAAAATAATAATCAGAAAAAAAATCCTAAGCCTATACATGTCTTTTCTCATTAATAAATACGCGAAAAGTTTAATCCTAATGGAAATGATACCTGGGTATAATATATTATATTATATCAAAGTTTGCATATTATATTAGGTACACCAGGGGCGAACCTAGGAAAATATTTCGGAGGAGAGGGGGGGTTTGAAAAACTAGAATGTTCATAAATATCATACTATTCATACTGTATCACTCTTTATTTTAGATACTTAGTATATACACAAATCTATTAATTGATGATTACAATTTACATTATAAAATAATATCAATACGTCTTGGTACATTGGCCATTATGTATTTGTAATACATCTGTAGGTCATGTAACATATTTTTTGTTCTTAATATTCGGGGAGGGTTTAAATACTCAAAACACCCCCCTGCGTTCGCCACTGAGGTACACACATACCAACGATATCATGTAGGTAGTAGTATTTAGTAGTTTTTATTATTATTATTACATTTTAACAGCCGCTGCGCGGATAATAGGTCAAACAATACAAATCGTGCAATTACTTGTAAATTTCAACAATGCAATACATAATTCTGCTGCAGGCATTGACACTATATATGTCTATAATAAATGTTTCGTCGGAACTCGGTTGTAAGATCGCGCGTTCGAAAAGACTCGAGGGTGTGACGGCCGTCGTCGTCGCCGCCGTTTATACAATATGCCGACGCTCAGCCAGTATAGGTACGACCACAGTAATAACATGTATAAATGTATGCGATAGATTGATAGATATGAATACTTATTCGAACGTGTAGTTAGGTATACTCACCGACATATAGTATCATGTAAACATTGTGCACGGAGAATGATTAGAATTTTATTATGTTTTCCTTCCTTCTCCGAAAACGATTTCAGCTCTACTATATGAAATAATATACTATACGCGTTTTTGGACGTACCCGTTGCACACGACTATATACGCATTATAGTTACGTGCACGCGATCGCTACGAGTGAGCCGAACACTACATGTAATATATATTATGACGTGTAATATGTATAACGAGGTCCGAGATGTTAACAGGAGTCTGAAGAGCAGATAAATATTTTATACATAAAATTATATATATATATTGATTACCGATGTGGTGCAGCAGATATCAAACTTTAGTGCTCTGCAATTAGTGCTTCCGAGTTATGTCATACATTAAAATTTCACTATACACAAAGAATACGCGTATATCGCGGTATGCAATTGTCTAATATTATATCATACTCCGATACTCGTGATGAGATCCATACGGATTTTTTTTTCCTCTCTCGCGTGGGTGAAAACCAACATTTCGGGCATTTCTAAAAACACTTGAAATATAGACTATATATAAATAGTACTCCTATACATCATGAAGCCACGTAACGGGCTCGCGTGATCCGTCGACGGTGAATCGTGTGCGATAGTGTCGCCGTCGGTCCAAATATATATGATAAACACGTAGTATGTATGTACACGCGTGGTAAGAGGAGAACACACATAAGGCGAGCCGGTGGCACATCGGATATCGTGTCGTCCATCCAATACGTTGACCACGGCTGAAGAAACGGATATAATATAATATATAACGGGTGTGTGCTGCGTACTACAACGTTATTGTAAGGATCGCGCGGCACACGATCGACGAAAACGTGAGAAATCTCGGGGCGCGCGCGCAACGGCGGATATTGTATATACCTACAGATGTATTATATGTTCGTATATATTGGGTGTATATAGGCATCCGATGATCCGATCGCGGAAGTGCGCTACGAATTCGATTACTGTTATTAGCGTTATTACGTTTTTTTTTTTTTTTACGAAAAAAATTGAAAAGAAAAAAAACGAGAACGGCGAAAAGTACTGTAGAACATGCACCACCGATGGAAATCTCGTCTGTTGAATGACAACAATCGTGGGTGCACGTTAACACGAAAATATACATTTTACAACATGCAACGGAAACAACGAAATTCTACTGGAAAAACACGTTATTGCGCGCATTCGACAGCACACGTCGTCATATTATTGTCTAGTGTCTACACAAGTAATATCATATAATAATATGCTCAAATCTCAATTGCAGAAACATCATTATTTGTGTAACGGAACAAACTCAACAACTTATGTATATATACCTATTTACTGTGCGTTCTTTCAACAGTTCATGTTTGTCATTTTGAATAGCTTAAAAATGTATACATTATACATATACTCGTGTATATATATATAAATACCAAATGCTGGGACTACAATATTTTTAAAAAAAGCCCACGCGATGACAATATAACTACGAGCATTCAAATTTGTTTTGATAAAGTGATTTCTTTTATTCATGTTATAATTCCCTTCTTATAAAGACTATATATTTTTAAACAAATTTCATGAGAATGTATAGACACTAGTATTCAAAAAGATGTTGCAGACAACAGATCTCTCGAAAATGTACGAAAAAAAATTTTAAAAGCTCACCAATTTTATTCTTCTCAAACATCGAAATTACCTCAAAGTCGTAAAATAATTTTTTGGCAAGTAACGCCGAATATTAAATTAAAACGAATGAAGTATATTATATATACTAATTGGCCGATAAGTAACTAATATTTTCTAAAGACTATTTAACCTATAATTGTTTGTAATAGTTCATTGTTGACCTTTTCATGCATACCCGCGTATCGCATGTCTATTCTATTATGTATTTAATTATTTGAAATTATATTATATACAGTATAGACAATGCGGGTTAAGTCTACTTAACCTTTTTCACACGTTAAATCTATGTGAGACAATGCGCGAGTTTATTCGATGATATTCACACTATACTGAAAGTTTAATTATGTAGTGCGTCTCAGTAAATCACGAATTAAATTAAGAACTTATAACAAAATACTGGTGTCAGGAAAAATATCGGTTAGCATAAAAAAATATGATTAACCTTAATGGGGTTCGAAACCGATAAAAAATGAGTTTCCATCGTTTGTACCCGTGCAACATTGAAAATCCATCATTTCTTTGTTTAATGGTAATATATTACGGTTCATACAAGGTTTATTATAAGTTACACTTATCGTAACTAAAAAAAATTGGAAATTTTTATACTCAAATAGTCAAATGTTTTTATAAGCCTATAAAGTTCAAACTCGTATAAAATATGTTAAAATCGCGATAATTTGCAAGTTATTTTCTAGTTGAAAATTTATAACATTTTTACTTAAGGTTCAAAATTTTAACACAATTTTATCCATAAGTTATTCTTCAAATAACTACAAAAAAATGTCTACCGGACTTTAGAAAAAAATTTTTACGAAATAACGGTTTATTCTCAAACGATTTTAAGTATTTGTTATAATTCAAAAAGTATAAGTCACAGAAACTCGACATTTTTACCAGTTATTAAAATTAGCATTTCCTTTAAGTCATATTTTTTTTAAAATATTATACTGATTTTTAAGCAACTAAGAGATATTTGAAATATTTAATTTTTTTAAATTTTTTTTATAATTGTTGATAAAAAAAATTTGGGTGGTACAAAATACTTGAAAATTTATATAAAAGATTCCTCAGAAGTAGTTATTACTGTCATTAAAAAAATATTCAAATCTATACGCAAAATTATTTTTTATAAGCGTTTGAAAAGCAAATATTGACATTATATTTCAATTTAAAACATACTATATATATTATAATATATACCTATTGTAGACCAACATATCATCTCCTTTCAGAATCTTTCGATGTTCGGTAATTGTATGATATTATGCGTTTGGTTTTCACGAGCATCCTCTAAAATGTTACGCTCGCAGATAACCCGCGTTTCTATTAGACAATTAATATTATATAGACATCACGTGGTGATGGTCGAGCGGCGTTTGTCATAGTAACCATTGGCAAATTGTATTATAATATGATGTATATATATATATAGGAAGTGGTTAAAATATTTTATTAGGTACCTACCTATATACTATATATACAGAGCAGCAGTGCACGCGTACATGTTATAATATATACAATATAGAGCAGACGAAAGACGTGGTTTTTTTCAGGCGCACGAACAAGCAATTAAAACGGTGAGATTAAATAGTAATAATAATAATTATAATAGGATAATCCGCGGCGGTAAAGGTAAACAGCAGCAGGCAGCAGCGGGCGCGACGGCGGCGGTGACGGCGGTGGTGGTGTATAGAAAGAGAAGAAAAAATAGTGCGCCGATAATACGTCGTTTTTTATATCGGTTCTAAATACTAATGATTCGGTCGGATAACGAATTGGGCGTGCGTATTATCATTATTATTGTTATTTATTCGAGACAGGCAGAGAGAGAGAGAGAGAGAGAGAGAAAGAGAATATTCGCCCGATAAACGTTATTGTTCCGTTAGCCGCGGTGTATTATTACGGGCACAGACCTATATGGGTATTGGTAAGTATAGTTAGCTGGGGCCACTTTCTTACTAGATACGTATATATAATAATATAATAAAATGTATGTAGTATATGTGCATGTGCGTATGACTCTCACCCGAATCGTATTACCGTCAGATGTATATGGGTACGTTCATATACTATATACGTCATATACATGGTCACATTTTTGTATTATTATTATTTGCTTTGCCTAGTCGCAGAGGAGGTATAAATAATATAATAAAGTATATAAGTATAATATAAACACAAAGCCGTAAAAAGTGAAAAATAAAAAAATAAATTTCACTATTCGCCCATCACGATTCGACGTCGTGTGCCCAAGTCGTCTCGTTGTTTTCGGATAGCGGAATATAATATAATTTGTGCGTCGCGCTTATATACGTATCCTGTGCAACGACGACGACGAATTCGTCCTAAGATCGGCCGCGCGCACCGATGCGATAGATAGTACACATATACCTAATATATTATATAAATATTATTATAATCGCCGAAAATGGTCGTAAAATATTATTGTTCGGTCGTGTTTGCAGATATCCGACGAGAAATCCTCAATGGTTAGTTCGTGACCGTCTGCGAAGTGCAATCGCACTTGTTAGGTACGCGCACACGTCCTCGACACCGACGGCGGTGGAGAACTGTAGGTACCTATATGTACACACACGTCGCGCACGATAGATAAACGCTATTGACAACAATAACGAACGTGTATTGTGCGAAATTCTTATCTATTTTTCTCCTACGCCCGCTAATAGCGCACCCGGTTGTACCGCGATCATAATATTGTACCAGCAGTTTTATCTGTCGATTTTTAGATTTTTATTCCCCCCTGCAGTCGCTAACAAGATCTCCACGCGATAACGACACAAGGGCGTCGAACAATATTGTATACATTATGAATTTTCAAGACACGCGCGGGAAGCTGTTTTTTTTTTCTTTTCAATATTATTTTGTAGGACATCAGGAAGTCCTTTTATATATATTATGCATCCCCTTTTTCCGTGTATAGAGATCGTGCACAACCGATATGCAAACGACCCGCAATAACAGCGTATAATAGGACTTTCGAACCGCGACTTACGAAACCGAAAGTCTGAGAAAATACCATCTGCAGCATGCCACACAATATGTATATTAATATGTATAGGTAAGTGTACGGGGACGTTTATACGGTACGGCGCGGACGCGTTTATATCGAAAGGAATTATTATTATAACACGATAGTACATATCCTATAATATTGATATAAGTTTATAACAAACACGCCTATGTGTATTGTATTGTATAGTTTTACATAATTTAGCAGTTTTCCAACAACAATACTTGAGGTTTTTGGTATTTCGGTAGATTTACCACAGCACTGTTAGTTACAAGACGTTATACCACCGACCGGTATTATCTATACGAGCACACACACACACACAATGACTTATATACGATCTATCTATACAAGTACGAGTAAAGAATATATGTAGTGATATATGTATAACACGTATAAACGGTGCAGTTTATGTACTCACGTGTATAATCTTACGATATAACCTATGCAATATAATAGACCTATGTGTGTA
The DNA here is from genome assembly GCA_025469195.1 of Chaitophorus viminalis. Lineage (NCBI taxonomy): Eukaryota > Metazoa > Arthropoda > Insecta > Hemiptera > Aphididae > Chaitophorus > Chaitophorus viminalis. Next base: position 44,615 of record JAIPRK010001549.1, read on the forward strand.
CACTGTACAATAATAATAATAGTAAGACGCACGAAAAGTGAGTGGTATAATTTTAATGTATGTAAAACGTACGAATTGTGGTCTAAGTATTTATGCCTTGCGGTATATTCGGATTTTACACATACATATCAGATACCTATTGCCAATACACATTGTGATATTATAATATGGCACCGAGCGAAAACATAACAGCCGTGCGCGCAGCGTTGGGCGATTTCCGCGACGCGATAAAACGCGCATATTATGCCGAATCCGTTTTTCAGCAGCGTTCTATTCGTCATGCATAATGTATTGATATAGATATACATAAATATATGTATATTACATGCGTTGTCTGAATCAAATTAGATACGAATTAAGAATAAACGTTTTAAGAGTGCCTCGAGTGTAGTGCCCGGTCGTAAAAGTGGTGCGATTTAAATGCGCTGCAGTATACCCGTATATGAATGAAAGAAACAGTCGAACGCGAGTTATTCGATCATATATTCTTACTTTGATAGAACCAGATTCTTTAATAATTGTGATATTGCGTGCTTTATGATTATTGCCAACGGTGTCATTTGATATTTATTTTTGTAAGATTATAATGTGCAATGCTCCATACCATGTATATAGGATCAAAAATATAGCCATCGAACCAACTTCTGTAACGATTTCGTAATAAATATAATATTATAAGAAACAAAATATTGTAATTTTTATCCTAACGTCATAGATATTGCGTAGCTTATTCAAACTCATGACTAATAATCGGTAATATACTTGACATTTTGACATATAAGACATTCGTATTATTATCGCATCATTCATCATACTATAGGTACTAAACGTGTTCATTATAAAATATATTATATATGCTGTCATGTGCGTCCATATACTATTTTATGTATTTAGTTTATATACAATGGCCAATGGTAAGAAAATCAATTGAAGGTCGAAAATCGTTTACAATCTTTGTTGTGCGTTCTTCTGTCTTTATAATGTATAATTATATTAGTCTTGTTTAGTCTTTAGTATATACGCTATTTTTGTTACACAAAACTGGCAAATAATAAGAATATGCTCTTGTACATATAATTATCCGTTAAAATGGACAGATTGTTTTTCTGAAAGTGAAAAAGTTTTTAAGGAACACGTTGGTACGCAAAATAATAGTATAAAATTCATATAAATGACTATTGGAATGTGGATACTAATGGTACTACTACTTTACCGCGAATGCAAAAATATTCCGCCTGTAATAGAATATTGTCGATTTATTTTTTATCATTAATATCTACTGCCTACATAATATTGTTAAGACCCAATCCTATCCTTACTGAAAGTATATCTTATCGAGTATTACTGAAAGGCTCAATGTCACTATTGGATAATAATATGATTGCAATCCAAGTAGATCAAACTTGTAATTAGAAAAATGCATTCATAAACTCAACGATTGATTTTAGCCCATATACCTACATTGAAATTCAATAGTAGTAGTTATAAAAGCCGGATTTAGACATTTATTATGTGGTTTACCTTGTTCAATTCCTCGTATTCAGTAAAAAATTTCGAGAATTTTAAACCTGAAAATTACCAGATGTAATAATGTGGTTTTTCTATTGGATAGAATTAGCTGATATATTAGAAAAACCTCTTAAACATCCTTGTATGACCCAAAGATAGGGAAGGGGGAGCAACAATAATAGGAAATAATGTATGACCGTTATGGTGATACGGTCCGGTGACGTCTTTAATACAGTGACTATAGTGAGCACATATATACTCTCTCGTGCTGAGTAATAGCGTAAAGTACACGTAAATAATGTAATACGTATTTATCCCGTTTAAACTACATAATAGTATATACGTAGCCATGATAATGTATTCGTAAGTAAATTTTACATCTCATCCGTCCATATTACGTTTATTGGATTATATATATAATTCTTTTACACGAGTCGGCAGTGTTATATGTTCTTATAATTGTATTATTCCACGACCATTAATAAAATATGTATGTATGTATGTATGTATGTATATTACGAGCGTGAAAGTTTAACAGACAATTGGTGGTGGCAGTAGCGGTGGCGGCGATCCGTTATAGAATAAAAGAGACGATTAAACAATCAAAACAATGCGTTTCGTTGTAGTAAAATGTCGATAGTAATATGTTATAAAAACTAGTTAACCACATGCAAATGGTTAATAAAAATAACGCTGGGCTACTACATTTCTCGTTGGATACCGAATGATGGTTATAGGTAGCAAAACATAATAATAATTATACACAAGTGCAAAAAATATGACAAATGTTTTCACTTGAGATATTGTCTCTATATCAGACCGGAATTGGTTTTACTCTTTTATAGTACAACAGATGATAAACTAGGTCTATTCTTATATTCGTTTTTAATTCTCATTATTACAACTCGACAACTACTGTACTATACAAAATATTCTTAATTTATTCGATATTCTCCATAGCGGTTGCAGAGAATAATCGTTTCTGGACAATAGGATATTTTAATAGCTACATAGACTATAGAGTATATTATTATAGTTGTTAACACTTAACTGTGCGTATGGTGATTTAAAGTGTTTAATTTCTAATACTAATGTGTGGTATTTTGATTGTCTTATTGATGAGTAATATGAGGAAAAAAAACTCCACAGACGAATCACATTATTGTATTAAGCTTGGATGAAAAAATAATAACCATCTTATAGAACATGATAATACAAGACACGCACGTGCGGTGAACAATTTTCATTTTTAATAGTAGAAACTGTTTGTGTAAAGTTCTTTATCATCCGTGACAAACGACTGTGAATATTTAAAGAGCTATGTATTTGGTTTTGCCCATATGTTGGCCTGGTAGTCGGTAGAGTATAACATAAACTACTCGTATGTTACAAATAATTATATCATCTTTAAAGGCATTTTCATTATGTAGTATAAAGGTGACTGTAGCTTCAAAAACCTTATACGGATAGAACCCCCGTATGGCCGTATATATTATAAATAAAGTATACATGCATGAATCTAGTCTCGAACATGTACCCCATGTGTACAAATTACTATTAACGCAACTAAGGTATATGTTTCGACGACGCCAAGGATAAATGACAATTTGTGCAATTCGTAAACAGGATTTATACCTGAACCGAGTAGAAGGTAGACCTTTTTTTTCCGGAAAGTGATCTCACGTTAAATCTGTATACATACGTATTAAAATATAAAGAAATATGACAGTTGGTTTGGATGAAAATGGGCGTTTTTGTCCGTCTGACGGGAAAAAAACCATCGTTTGCCCGGCGGGAACAAAATTAAATTAAACGCATATTTTCTTTTTTTTTTTTTGCTTTCCTATAAACCATGTAGGTAGTAATATATTGTATTAGATAGATCCGTATTTCCATTGTATGTTCGAGAAAAATAGAAAGAGATGTAGTCGAGCTTACGTAAGCATAATATTTGTTTTGTTCGTTGTAATCTCTGCAAAATCGCCAGCGTTTCGGCCAGCCGAGTGTACGCCACCGCGGCCACGTATAATAATGTATAATTCTTGTATAACTTAAAACGGTTAACGCTCTAATACGGTCGCGCGCCGCGGCGTAGTATTTATAACCCTCTATCGTAATCGCTCTCGGCGCGTAACGCGTACTTGGGTGTATAATTTATGTGCTGTAGTTGCTAAACGAGAGCTAACTGCACTGAACCCAACCGAAGAATGCGGTTCGCGACGAAATTTCATTTGATATATACATTTATAATAATTTACTATGTACACATAACAACGACGAGACACGTTGCTCGTCGTAAACCCACACACACATATAAGTAAAGTGTACGTAATGTGCGCGCGAGTGCGAATCGGCTAATTAGACATCAATGCGCGAAAACACGAAAACCACAAGTCGCCCGTTTCTCAATACGGTTATTGTACGTGCGCATGTACACACACACACACACACACACACGCATATTATACCTAGCAAGTTATCGCGCGCGTCATAATATAATAAATCACATTTACACGTTTATATATGTGTATATATACAGAAACGAGTATACGTGACGGTACCGCACGCCAAAAGTCTTCTGTTGAGCAATCCGTTGCCGCAGCGCAGCGGGTACACCGCTTCGGAGAGTCTGTATATAATATAAGGAGGCTGCATTCCGACACGGTGGAAAACGTTGCGCAAAAACTTATCGGGATCGTGACCGGTCGATACCTGAGGACAGGAATCCGCGTCCGACTACCAGACCATGGGCAAAGTCTCGTACAGCGCAAAAATTTGGCCTAGGAGACTTAGGGTTACTATATGGGTTTACCAACCTCGAAACTCCAAGACTGCATCCGAATAGGATCCGAAATTAACATTTCTGCGCTAGTTGGGTCCCAGATGTTTTTTGATGAACACTATACCTACTGCACTATATACACTATAGCATTTTCTTTCCTGTCTTGATAGACTTAGAGAGTAGGTGATTAATTGTTGACCACAGCTGATATGGTTAAAATGTTTTTTTTTGAAATAATAAAAATATAAATTGTTGAAATATTATGAAATATGGACATCATAGTGACATCCATTAATTGTATTATAATACTTTAAAAAGTAATAAATAATATCTGGTGTCAATAATGTATCATATAGGCAGTTTTAGGTCTGTTAAAATGGACAGGAAAATATTATAGCGTAGATCGTAATACTTAGTGAAGAACATTAGGGATCCAACTAGTTGTAGTAGGTACCTAAAATAATCAGCGATCCAACTGTATATAATGTTGTACCTGAAATAATCCGAGAGCCAATAACTACAGTAAAAACTAAAGTCGAAGAAAGAATTGCATAACTACTTGATAACGTCGTTTCAGACAGTTTTATTCGACTTATTCAGTGTAATATTTATATTTTATAATGTTGAAGTTGATGATTTTTGGTGACACCATAATATAATACGGATACTATTATCATTGCATACAGGTATTCAAGGTTGTTCAGGGTCCGTTTTACACAGATTTCACAGGCAGTTGGTATCTGTGTATACTGTTTATCACCCTTTACACCGGTTTTGAGACCTAACTCGGTTACACCGCCGTGAAGTAATTGTAATAATAATATTCGTTACGATCGCGCGTACCTCTCATGGAGACCTCGGTGTGCAGATTGCACGCAGCAGCGCATAGGGTCACCGCGTCGGAAATAATGTAATTCTCCGCCAAACTCTAACAAACCGTGCGACGGCACATGTGCACGGCACGCAACCCAGTTGACCGGGTACAGTAATGGCGTTATTGTGTGCTCTCGAGGAAATACACTTATGACATCTACTCGCGTATCACTCTCGCGCGCGCATAATGCAATAATATTATACGTTTTAAGTATTATACACGCGCACGCTCACACGCGTCATACGATCTCGGCACAGCACACGCATCAAACGTCATAAACTCTTAGACACAAAAAAAAAACATCGTGACACGATGCGATTGGGAACCAAAGTATTTTTTTTATATTTTTATTTTACACGCGTTTTAGGTCAGTTGAGAACCGCGCGTGTGTTTAATAACTGCAGCAGCACTCGTAAAAACCGGAAATCGTCGGCAATATATTAATATAATATAGTATGCCGTCGCGTATGTTGCATAGGTACAATATATGTATAGTAATAATGTTGCATATATACAATATGTTAATTTTTACATCTCATAAATTAGCTAACTAAAACGCATCATCAATACCGTTATTGGATTAATCGACTCTCTCTCTCTATTTCTGTGTACAAATGAAACCGTTTAAACTCCTCAACATGTACAGAGTAATTTTTTCTCCCCAAAATGTAAAAGTAATAACTAATCAATATTTTAGTACACGAAGAATACTTTCATGTTTTTTTTTCCTTTTGGAGATATAATAGTATAATACATGCTAACTAGTTTCAATTAATAATGCAAATTGGTAATGTGCAAATTCACTATCTTTATCGAATATACGCGTAACTGATGTATATCGTATCAAATTAAATTGATTTTGGTGTTATCAATGATTATACTTATCATTCAAATTACTCATTATATACTTATGTAGATACTTAATATTATGTAGAATAATAATATGTTACATACATAACGATGTTGATTTCTTTTTAAATCTTTAAATCAATTATGCCCAAGCAACAGATTTTGTATGAAATATGAAGAATTTGCATTCGACTACATTATGTCATTATATCTTGATTTATAATTAGTATCTTTGATAATTTGTTCATAATAAAATAAAATTTTTAGTTATAAAGAATTTATATTTTTCTTTTGCTAAGTATAATATTTTAACCAATGAAAATGGCGATACTGCAGTCTTAAGACGCGTATTCCGAAATAAAATAATCCAAACAGAACAGGTGCAACTATACCGATGTCACAGTGCGCGTAATAGCACATACATCTCACATTGGAACAATGATTGATGATACATGAAAAGTATAAAGGAGAATTATCCGCTATTATATTATGAATTCGATCGGGATACTGATCTTTAACAATGGCTATTCTAAACCCATATGTAGGGTTCGTTCTTTAAAAACGCCGTATATTATAAATAATATATCACCGCGCAGAAAGATGTATCATTGCATCCGCATGATGAAAGCGGAAATAATTGAAATCTTGTTTATTATTTATGTATTTGACGAATTAAAAGCAGCTATTTATATTAATTTCTACTGCGACTGTATAATTAGTAATTCTGAGTGTACTATGAGTGCGCCGATGGTATGCACAATGTTCGTGTTTTTAAATATACGTGAATGGTAGTATTAAAATGAATAAAAGTCGAATATTTATGGACGCACGGCCATGCTATATAATGAAACATCGGTGACTTTAGCGTCATTATAGTGTAATATAAGTAATGTATAGTGTTTATGGAACCGGCCTCCACTTATGACTTTCAGGCGAAACGACTTCCTGAACGTGTGTGTACCGAAAGAGGATCGTTTGTTTTTCTGCTGCGGACGATATAACATTGAAACACTCGACTTGCGGTACGGCGAAGGCCATTGTAGTATACAACGCTATTATTTCCCTAGACAACGGTCTTTCGGAATTGCACCATTGCAACGAAAAAAAAAACAAAACGCATTTACCCCCTACAGAGATTTGAACGCCTCGCCGCCACCAGTGATTAATAGTGGGTTTGGTCGTAAATAGCGCGGTCTCAGACGATAAAACCCAATACTAATAATTACAAGAGCTGAAATCAAGGAAATCAGTTTCTATCAATACTGCCAAGTATTTGCCATATATATATATATATATATATATATTATATACGATAATCCAAATCAAACACGCGTTCCCTGAGAAAACAATAATATTGTAAGACCGTTTAAAACACGGTCCTATTTATAGCTATCATAGCATAAAACACTATTTGCCCTCGTCCAATCTAATGGCATTTTTCGGTTCAAAAACATTTAGATGGGCGACGTCTCGCGTAACAACATTATTTTGGTATCATGATGTCGTCCGTACTGTTTTACCGACCAGGACGTTTCCGGTAAAAAACTTTGTGAACAATATAATACATGCTTATTGCGTTATAACATCCCCCGAAGTCGACGATGCGTACACGTAAAGTAACAAAAAAAAAAAAAACAAAAACAAAAAACCCGAGCCCACGTGTGTACATCGTGTGAACCAAATACTGTTGTAACAAACGTGGAAAAGAGTACTTACCACAATATAGGCAGTCATCCGAGTCGCACATGTTCGTATATACGGGGTTTGGACGAGTAGAAAACTGAGCTCACTGAATGCGCGCACACAACGGACGACACACACAAAACACGACCGCACAACGGAATGAAGTATGAACGAACGTCGAACGGTCGCCGCCGCCGCCGCCGCCACCGCCACCGCAGGACACTCTACCTGCTGTGTTTTCCCCCACCCCCGTTCATCTTTTATTATTATTTTTTTACTTGTATTATCATTATTCGCCACGAGCACGCTGTAGTCATCGCGTCGTCCTCTCCTGCACTGCTCCGACACCGCCACTGGACCACCGCCACTACTTTCTCCTACCTATAATAATATAATGTATATAATTCGCCGTCGTTGTCGTAGTCGGTCCCGAAAAAGAATCACCTGCTTGCTTTTTTTCTCCTCCGCTGTTTATTTATCCTTTTTGACATTTGACCTGTTGCAACGTTACGCGTGACGAACTACGCGACTACGGCTGTGTGTTCGCCGCCGCTGCTTCCGCCACCGCCACTGCTCGTTTTCGTCGTTTAGGCCAACCGTTCACGTATATAGGCGCATACGGCATATAACCAATAATAACAATAATAATAATAATAGTGGTGTAACAATGCGCGTATTATCGACGGATACAGAAGTGATCAATTCAATTCTAAAACCTACGGAGAGTATAGATTCGTTTACTACGGTGAGGCCATGGGACGAAAGCACCAATCACACTAAATCTATGGCGTTAATGTACCTAATATGCCATAAAATGTGGGGTACGTTTGTGTCGATATTTTATCAAAAAATACTGCAGTTATTGTGCCAACTTTGAGAGTAAAAAACGTCAAAATAAACTTACACAAATTAAATAAACGAGCATCTTCTTTGTACTAGTGTATTGTAACACTGTTTTTATTTTTTATACTAAACAATATTATCAAAAATAATGAAATAATCGAAAAAATATAAACTACGAATAAATAATAAATACCTAATAAAGAAAAGTAAATAATTGTTCAATAGTTGTACGGAAATAAGTAGTCAGTTTTCCATTGATAAACAATTCTATATCACGCATTCGGACATCGGTTTTTTTCAGATTCAAATATTGACATGAATGGAACGATTTTAAAATATTAAAACACAATAATGAATTGGCACCTTTAGGAATTAGCGTGCATTTTACACCGTTCGCGCTTATTGGTTTAGTCGATTTTTAGACTTTTTCCATCTCTAACACGCCGGCGCAGACATCTGGGTACCTCTCGATTTGCAGCCGATTTACATATTCCAAACGAAATGTACGTAATTATATACCGTCTTCCGTATGAAATACACGTTTATAATGTTACACGATTATGTATAGTGCTACCGTGTGATAGACGAGTAGAAATTATCCAATCGTTCGGCGTATATTTAATATTATAATATTATCGTATATCGCATCAAGGAAAACTATTAAATTTGCAACTTTCGTACCATCAAAACGAAATTCGATCGCATCCATTATCGAATAAAATTCGCCTTGATAATTATATAGTGCACGTTGTGTTATAAAATAAAGAATTCATGTGTACCCAGCACCATTATACTTATAATTTTGCTGTATACGAGAAGAAATCGACAACTACACTCGCGCACAAACCATATAATTTCTGTTAATAAATACAACCACTTAAAAATGTTTAATTCATCTCGACCGAGTATACCTACACTATAGAAATATACTTTGCAGCGGAATAAAGTAAACACTTGTATGTATATAAAGTAAACTAGCTTGTATGCGACAAATTTTTCGTCCTACGCATTGGAATCAAATCACATTAGCCAATAGCCATATGCTGTATTTATTATTATAAAATAATCTGTACAAGACTATTTTAATGGACATCAACTATTCTCACTTTACTCGTTAGAAAACAACAATATTTAATATTTTAATATTTTTTTTTACGCCATCGGTAAGCTAATCTTCGACATGCTTAGCGATAAAAAGCGTAGGATAAACATAATATACGCTGCAGCGTGTAAGTGTGACGGAAACTGTTGCCAACAAATGTGTACACCGTCGACGTTCTGCTTCAGCCTAAAGAGAGGGTTTAGATTTGCATTCCAAGCGAGTGTTTTTAATGCCGGTCATAACACGCGAACTTCAAAGGATAACGGAACTCGACGGAAACAAATTTTAAGTGCATTTACTGTCATTGAAACAATGAAACGTACATCATAAACATATCTTCAACCAGTCGATATATTATACGCGTTAACGTCATTATACCGACATAAAAGTTTAAAAAGCAAAATAAACAACGCTTGGAAGTCGACAGAAAACGTATTTAATATATTGTGATGCTTTGCGTGCTCTACTCAGTTGAAAATAACATTTAAGTACCGAATTTATATTAACACAATTATTATGAACTAAAATATAGATTTTTATCGAAAACCATTTCGTTGGTTACGTGGACTGTTATAAGCGATAAACCCAATGTGTTCCGCAAGCAACCGCCACTCGGTATAAACGTTAATAGATATTTTAACTACTGAAAAGCTGTTTATGGAAGAAATTATAAAGGTGACAATATAGTAACAATAATGATTAATAATTATTCCCCCGGAGTTATGTGTACTATCAATATAATACATTTTGGAATAAAAACATTTTTTTCTTGACATTCTGAAATTAAACCAGACACATTAAACACTGTAATCTTAACTATATATAGTGAGTAGTACAGATCACGCAAATTGCAGAAAGACAAAACATTAGTGGTTAAATTTACCAATTAATAAAATCTATGATAAACGCTGATGTTCAAATGTGTACGAACTACGAATAATAGATTGTAGACCATGTCTGATAATGAATATATTATAAATCATGTTAGGTTTTTAGCTTTTCTTATGCGATAAAATTGTTTACTAAAATATTCGTAAATATTATATACCAATATTATAAGAATATTTTTCATTTTACCTAAAATAATTTACAATATTGAATTTCATAAACAACAATGAATAATATTATAGTATACGCTTCATTGGTTCTTATCAATAATAGTTATTGACTCGTACGAATCCTTGAAAGTATATATAAATTGGTTAGCAAACTATAACCGTAAAATGTCTTAATTAGTGATTATAAACACTTATTGGTTTTGTGAATATTACAAGTAATAAATAATATGTATTAAAAAGTAAAAGGAACATTGACACTTTTACTTTATAATTAATTCTGCAAGAGGCAATATTTTTATTATAAAATGCACAACAATCTATTGTTTTGTTTTTCATCGTAAATGTTTTGTATAAATTTGATTCCCATGCATTCACAAAATTATTATATTTTCTAGACTACACTGCAAATAGCCGGAAATAACGGTTATGTTGAACTATAATAATGTTCCAGATCAGCTACAAAACGTCGTTATAAAATTATAAAATAAAATATATACGGCTATATAACTAACAATTAATTTACTATTTATAATTCATATAGATCCATGGTAAATGTTTAAACAAAAAACATGATAAAAAATGTATTCAATTGGACAAATTTGTCCATTATGTTTAATATATAAAATAATAAAGGGTTGTATTTTATCTAGAAAACATCAAACGGACATGCGTGTAAAAACCATTGTTAATTTCTAATAATAAAACTCTAATAAAATATATTGATATCCCTATATATATATATATATATATATTATGTTCAAATTTATATTTAAATTTGAAATCCAATAATGCGTTTATATTGTACTGTAACACATCTTAAGTTTTATTCGATGTAGAAAAATTTTATATTTTATAATATTTTCATGATATAATAAAGCGAAGAATCTATATATCACACTTATTTGCATTTCTAAACATACATATTTTATTTGTTTCATTCATATATTTTTTATAGTTGTTAAGTAAACACAGATAGATTTATTTGAACAGAATTAAAGGCCAAACGCAATGTGAACCACATTGAAAAATAATTAATTATTATTTTAATGAGCATTGTCGTGAGCAATCATTATACATTTTTATATTTTATAACTGTGAGTAAATAATTGTATACGTGTGTGCTAGATATTATGTTCAAGGATACGGGATCGGTATCTCACTTAAATATTAATTCGAAGTGCATTTTCATTGAATTTAAAGTATTTAAAACTTAAAAAAAAATTACAATTATTATTTTTGTACTTATATCTTGAATTAACAATTATATTCATGCAGATTAAATTCTATTGAATATAATATTATCTAACCTATAACCACATATTTGTATGTGTATAGAGTTATTTAATGTTTTAAAATAATTGAAACATATGTTGTTGTTATCAGCTGTCATTTTTCAAATTTCCATTCAAAAAGCAATAATGATTCGTTAAAATCATAAACGATATAATGTATTCTCAGTTCAACAGTGTAAGCAATACTCTGGACTGTAATCTAATCGTGTAGGCAGGTACGTAGATTATTTATGCATTGCTATTATTTTTCAAACAATAAAAAATGTTGCCTATTAAAATTATTAGCCGTTCGTTATATCTAATCTTGACACACGTACGTGGAAAGAATAATCGATCTTTTCAAGTATAATATATAAAATACGTATATTGTACGATTCATTCAATCGACGAAGAAATTTTATAAAAGTAATAAATCATAATAGATTATAGTAGTTTAATTATAGCAAGAATAACAAAATTCTGTAGCAGAGGTTCTTAACCGGCACCGATGGTTCAACGAATCTACGCATAAGTTGGAGTGGAGATTTTTTTATGCTTTTAAGGGCGTCCGCACACGAGCAACTTTTTGTTGCGCAACTGTTTTGTCTTTTCCACAAATTCCACAAAGTCAAATGTAATCCCGCACACGGAGCAACGCAACAGCGACGCAACTTTTTAATTGCTCGACCCGCCGACAACAGGGCGACGAAACTGTCTCCGTGTAGTTTCCTCGTCTATAGTT